>CAUYON010032471.1:0-13365 GCA_963573935.1 Arctocebus calabarensis
GTTTTCATATAGTAAATGAGAAAATATCATGAATGGTATGTCAATCAGGTTGATAAAATATCTCAGATTGCATGTGAAGCCCCCACACTGTACCCCATGGTTGAACTAATGTACACAGCTATGATTCAATAAAAAAAAAATAATAAATAAAAAATAAATAAAATTATAAATAAATAAATAAAGTCATAGAACCAATGCAGGGGAAAACTCCCTTTGTTTGCCTTGAAAAGCCAGGGAATTTCTAAGAATGAAAAATAGCTTACAGGTCATATGAGAGTTTCAAGGAATTCCTTATTGAATTGAAGTGAGGCTGCATAAAGTTATGAAATTTTTTACCATGAGGTAGTCTGTTCCTGGAAGATAAGCCACCAGAGATGAGTGTGATGGTAGGTTTTTCTGGTATGTAGCCTTAGGCCTGATAATCAGTTACTAAAGAGGATACTTATGGAAGTGTTGGGGTTGCATGCCACCTCCCACCCCATCTCTTCCTACATAACCTCATTGTAATGCAAAAAGATCTCCTCTTTTCAGAGGTTAAGGAACATTTACTAGTCTTCAGGGTGTCATGATGCTGTCCTTTTGAAACATTTGCAACTGAACCTCACCTACCTGCTGCTGGCAGTTCCCTCAGGACTGGAGGGTGATGTGTAAGCATCTGCTTGTGGTTGTGAGGGAAATAACCCCTTTCTTTAGGGAAGAAGACAGAATCTCAGTCCTGACGTTTTTCTAACTCGAATCAGGTCACTGTCAAATGCCTTTGAGAAACAAACAGGGCTGCTCTCAGGATGTTGTGCCTCTTTTTCCCTTCCAACAAAGAATTAGATATTCTTGATAGACAGGGATACACTTTTAAGGAGAGCTCCTATGGATGGGGCTGTCAGGGGTGGGAAGTGCCTGGCATTTGTTAAATTTTGATACTGAGTAGCCATGGCTTATCTGAGTAAAAGGGCTGTGAGCCTGAGAGTGGAAATAATGTCGATGGGTGTGATGACTCATGTGAGAATTTTTTGTGACCACAATAAAACACCAAACTCCACCTTGTTACTCATACAGGGTCATGGGCCAAAAGGCATTGTGTTACTTGTTGGAATATTCATCTTTCTCAAGAAATAAAAATTTGGAAAGGACACAAATTTATTTTTGAACAGACAGAGGCATGGAGATATTTAATTATGCAAACCTTCCCTGTCTTCCTCTCATCACAGCATTGGCACTCTAAATCCTGTTATATTTCCTCATTCAGCATATTTTAAAACTAATCCAGCAGCATGTTCCTGCTTAGGAGACATCTGCACACAGGCCTAAGAGTTCAAAATTGGTCTGGGGAGCAATTTTGACTAGTTTTTCAATTTTTTTTTTTTTGTATTTTTTGGCTGAGGCTGGGTTTGAACCCACCATCTCCAGCATATGGGGCCAGGGCCCTACTGCTTTGAGCCACAGGCACTGCCCTAGTTTTTCTATTTTTGTTTTTATTTATTTATTTTTTAAGACCCTTGCTCATTTTTATTTTATTTATTTATTTATTTTTTATTGTTGAATCATAGCTGAGTACGTGAGAGCAATCAAGGTGTACAATGTACTGGTTTCATATACAATCTGAAACGTTTTCATCAAACTGTTTGACACAGCCATCATGTCATTTTCTTAATTATTGTATGAAGACATTTGTATTCTGCATTTAGTAAGTTTTGTCTGTACCCGTCTAAGATGCACCCTAGGTGTGGCCCCACCATTCACCTTGCTGGTGGGAATGTACTCTAATACGTTCCTTTTGGAAGGATATTTGGAGAATACTTAGAGATCTAAAAATAGACCTGCCATTCGACTCTATAATTCCTTTACTTGATATACCCTGAAGACCAAATATCACATTACAACAAAGACATCTGTACCAGAATGTTCATTGCAGCCCAATTTGTAATTGCTAAGTCATGGGAGAAGCCCAAATACCCATCAACCCATGAATGGATTAATAAATCATGGTACATGTATACCATGGAATACTATGCAGCCTTAAAGAGAGATGGAGACTTTACCTCTTTCATGTTTACATGGATGGAGCTGGAACATATTCTTCTTAGCAAAGTATCTCAAGAATGGAAGAAAAAGTACCCAATGTATACAGCCAGACTATGAAGCTAACTTATAGCTTTCTTATGAAGGCTATAACCCAATTATAGCATAAGAATATGGGGAAAGTGGTGAGGGAGGGGAGGAGAGGTGGAAGTTTTCCTATTTGTAATAGAAATGGAGTGGAGAGGTGGAGTTTTTCTATTTGTAATAGAAATGGAGTTTCACCCTTGCTCAGGCTGGTCTTGAAGTCCTGAGCTCAAGTGATCCATCTGCTGTGGCCTCTCACTGTGCTAGGATTACAGGTGTGAGCCACCATGCTTGGTCTTAGAATATATTTCTTAATGTAAAGAAATTAGAAGCTCTACATGATGGCTCACACCTGTAATCCCAGCACTTTGGAAAGGAGAGACACTTAAAACTACAAAGTGTTAAGTCCTTCTTTGCTTGAGACAGTCCTTCTGTGTTGCGGGAATTAATAAGAATGGCCTCTTTCGCTCTAACAACAAAATCTAGTGATGAGTCTTGGTTCAAATTAACCAATTTAACACACATATGAGACAATCAGTAAAATTTAGACATTAACTAGGAATCAAAGTCAAACATTTTAGATGTGATAGTGGTCTTAAATCTCTTAACTCTAAGAGATATATGCTAAAGTGAATGGATGAAATGATATGAGATTTGCTTCCAAATAATCCTAAATCTGAGGAGAAAGTGGCGGATCTTTTTTTTTTTTTAACTAAATCATTGCCATGTATATTAATGCACTTATGGGGTACAATGTTCTGGTTTTATATACAATTTGAAATACTTTTGAACTAGTTAACATAGCCCTCACCACACTTTCTTAAAAATTGTGTTTAGGCATTTATACTCTACACTTAACAGATTTCACACGTACCCTTATAAAATGCACCATAGGTGTGGTCCTGCCAATTACCCTCTCTCCACCAATTTACTACCTCCCCAACCCTCCCCCTCTTCTTTCCTCTTCATCTTGGGCTGTAGTCTGGTTATAGCTTTCATATGGAAGTGTGTTTACTTATGTATTGGTTTCATAGTAGAGCTGAGTACATTGGATAGTTTTTCTTCCATTCTTGAGATACTTTACTGAGAAGAATATGTTCCAGCTCCATCCATGTAAACATAAAAGAGGTAAAGTATCCATCTTTTTCTAAGGCTGTGTAATATTTCATGGCATACATATACCACATTTTATTAATCCATTTGTGGGTCAATGGGCACTTGGGCTTTTATCATGACTTAGCCATTATGAATTGGCCAGCACTAAACATTCTGGTGCAAATATCTTTGTTAAAAAGTGATTTTTGGTGGTTCTTACTTTGGCAGCACATATGCTAAAATTAGAATGATACAGAGATTAGCATGGCCCCTGCACAAGGATGACATGCAAATTCATGAAGCATTTCATATTTTTTTAAAGTGATTTTTGGTCCTCTGGATATATGACTAGTAGCCAATCTTATTTTATTTGTACCCTAAATTTTGGTAAATGTGCTGGGTAAAACAAGGGGATAATTATACTCTTCTCTTTATTTAGTTTTTATTTTAGAGACAGAGTCTCACTATGACACCCTTGGTTGAGTGCTGTGGTAACATAGTTCACAGCAACCTCCCACTCCTGGGCTTAAGCGATTCTCTTGCCTCAACCTCCCAAGTAGCTAGGACTATAGACACCTACCACAATGCCTAGCTATTTTCGGTTGCAGTTATCATTGTTATTTACCTGGCCCGGGCTGGGTTTGAACCCACCAGCCTCGGTGTATGTGGCTGGTGCCATAACCACTGAGCTATGGGCACTGAGCCACCTGGCTATATTTTGTTGCAGTTGTCATTGTTTACCTGGCCCTGGCCTGATTTGAACCCACCAGCCTAGGTGTATGTGGCTGGCACCATAACCACTGTGCTATGTGCTCTGAGCCTCTCTTTACTTTTGTAAGTGTTTTAAAAACTTTTATTAAGGAAAATTTCGAGGTAAGGAAAAATGGTTGTTTTTTTTTTTTTTTTGAGATATTGAGATGGATGCTGGCGTCCTCACAGAGCCTCACACCACCTCCCATAAGACCAGGGGGCTGAGTAGGAGGGAAGGGAAAAAGAGGCAAATGAAATGATGCCAAGCACCATTACTCTTAGATCAGGCTGGAAAAAAACAAAGCTAAGTGTTAACAAGCTAAGTGCTGTGGCAAATTGTTTTACTTATCTTCAAATTGCCTGGTCTGGTTTACGATACCTTTATGTTATCTATCTGGTAAATTGGAAGGTCTGCTTCTATAGAAAGGATCATGGCCCCATGCTTGCTTTTTGCTTCCTTTGCCAACTTTCGCCCCACTTTTTTTCCTTCCTTTGCCAACTTTCAAACTATAAAAACCCCAATTTCAGGACCTTCAGTGCTGTCTCACTTAGTCTGCCTTAGACTTTGCTAAGACAGCCCCACAGCTAATAAAAGATTCCTTTTTCAACTCTTAATTTGAGTCGGTGGCCCTTATCTCAGACCATAACAATAGAGTTTTTCTATGTCACCCTCGGTAGAGTGCCATGGTGTCACAGCTTATAGCAGCCTCAAACTTTGGGGCCTCAATTATTCTCTTGCTTCAGCCTGCCTAGTAGCTAGGACTACAGGCACCCGCCACAATGCCCAGCTATTCTTTGGTTGTAGATGTCATTGTTGTTTGGCAGGCCCGGGCTGGGTTCGAACTTGCCAGCTCTGGTGTATGTGGCTGGAGTCCTAGCTACTGAGCTACAGGTGCCGAGCCCCTGAAACAACATTTTGGCTGTATTTTGACTATGACCTGCCATGTGTTGTCACATGTAGAATTTTCTACTTGTGGTATCATGGTATTACTTAAAAAGTTTGGGGGTTTTGGAACATTTTGATTTCACGTTTTTGGGGTAGGGATGCTCAACTGATACCTACCCAGGAGCACAGTTTTTATAGGAAAGGCAGGGCATAGACTTGATTAATTTCTTTTATTTGTGAATTATGAGAGTAATTAAGTGTTTTTATAGCTTTTCAAATGTCTTTATTACCTAAGGATTTAAAATAATTGTTCAATCTCTTGTAGTTATTATCCTTGTTGATGCCCAAACTGTCTTCTCTTTCACTAACGGGTACCACTTCAAGTAGGTTCTTGATTCCTTTTCACTAGCCCGGTAGGCTTTTGTTCGCTTCCTTCCTATCTTGTTTGACAAAATGTCCCAGGATCATATTGAATACTTCTTGCTCCGTTGATAGCATCAGATGCTTCTCTAAGGAATCTTGGCTCCTTTTAGCGTGATATGCTCCAAGCTTGGTATGATTGTTGTGTTTTTTTCTTGAGAAGCCCGTATTTTCACAATGAGTGCATTTAAAGGAGTTTGAAGGCCATCAAAAGACTTTATTTCTAAATAATTTAATGTTGATTTGAAAAATATGATTATAACTTATCATACTTCTTTGTGTTTTAGAAAACATAAAAACACTATCTTATGTTTTATTTGTTGCATAACCTTCCCAAACTGAATGAAAAAAAAGTATTAAATTGTCACCTACCTCATTTCTCTTGTGCAGGAATAGACGGAAGAAATAGAGTGCTTGAAGAGAGGTTGTGCTACAGTCCATGAGCAAAATGAAGTGTACATTTCTGAAGAAAATTTTAGGTAACTTCTTGCTATACAGTTAATTTCCAAGAAGAAGCGTTCTTCCCAGTTTTCCCCAATGGTTGCCTCTTTTGTGTGTGTGTTTGTGTGTGTGTGTGTATTTTTTTTTTGAGACAGAGTCTCACTTTGTCACCCTTGGTAGAGTGCTGTGTCATCACAACTCACAGCAACCTGAAATTCCAGAGCTCCAGTGGTCCTTCTGCCTCAGCCTCCTGATTAGCTGAGTGTAGAGGTCTTGATGCCCAGCTAATTTTTTGTTCTTGTTGTTTTTTAGTAGAGATGGTGTCTTGCTTAGCTCAGACTGGTCTTGAACTTCTGAACTCAAGTGAACCTCCTGGCTCCTAGCATTATAGATGTGAGCCACCTTGCCCAGCTCCTATGTAACTATAATACAGTATCAAAGCTGGGAAATTGACATTGGAACAATATGAGAGTAGATTTGTGTAACCACTGCACAAGTGTAGATCTGTGTAACTGCCAATGCAATCAAGATGCAGAACTATACTATTATCACAAAGATCGCTCTCAAGAATCCTTAGTAGGCTCGTCGCCCATTGTACAGTGGTTATGGTGCCATGGACATACATCAGGGGTAGCAGGTTTGAACCCAGCCTGGCTCTGCTAAAAAACAATGACAACTATAACAGAAAATAGCCAGGCATTGTGGCGTGGTGGCCCCCCAACCAAAGCAAGTGACATGGCCTCAGGTGCTCCCTGAGGAACGTTGCCCTAAGATGGAAAAACTTATTTCTCTGCAGACATTCCGAGGCTAGTAAGAATAATCAGTTTGATGTTCACAGAAAGGAAGTAACCGGAGGGCTTACTTGGAGGTTGGGCACTTGCAGAGTTTATGGGAAGAGGTATCCTGTCTTATTCACTAGTCAGGTGCATGTCACTTAGAAGGTTAGGCCTGAGTGGTCCATCTATGGACCAATTGCTATCAGAAAAGTTGAAATTTACCTTATTGTCTTTAGCCAGCTAGGTTTTGTCCCTGGATCTGGGAATGGGCTCAGGCCCACCAGAACAGCGTAATCGGCACAGTTAGGGGAAGGTGATTTCCCAAAGGAATCTGGGTGCTAGAAATGGGTGTTTCGTAAGCAATAAATGAATGTCTTCTACAAATAGCTTTGCTCCTTGATTTCCTAATAGTAGTCAAATAATAAGTAGTCCCACCTTAGGGACTGTCTGATTTTCTTATCTTCTCTTATTTATCTCTTTGAGATTTTGTTTTGTTTTTTTGAAAACAATTTATATGGCCTTTACAGAATACTCAAAGTTTATCCATGACTGCTTAAGATACAATGGAGTAAGAGACCATATAAAATTATAGCTTAGGTAACAGTTTACCATGACTCAGAGAGGTTTTGTTAGTGCCTTAGGAGTGAAAAATACCTAACAAGGTGTGTAGTCCTGCCTATAATCTTTAGAAATGATATTGTTTATTGGCCTTCATCTTTTTGATGTTTTTTTAGCTTAAGAAACATTAGTTTTGAGTTGTTAATCTCATGATTGAAAAGACAGTATTTGCTTTCTAGTAAACCTGAGGCATAATCTAAATCAAAGTTTCTTCTGGAAAAACTCTTGGAATTATTATACTCGTTATAGTTAAAGAAGGGCCACAAAAGCTATGGCCAACATTTAAAACAAGGTAATGCTTTATTTACGCTAAGCTTAATAGGTATTTTAAAAATATATCTAAACCATCATATTAGCTCCGTGCCTGTAGCTCAGTGGCTAGGGCACCAGCCACATACACCTCTGTTGGCAGGTTTGAACACAGCATGGACCTGCCAAAGCAACAATGACAACTACAAAAAAAAAAAAAATAGCCGGGCATAGTGCCGAGTGCCTGTATTCCCAGCTACTTGGGAGGGTGAGGCAAGAGAATCTTTCAAGCCCAAGAGTCTGAGTTTACTGTGTGCTGTGACGCCAGGGAACTCTTCTAAAGGCAACATATACTCTGTCTCAAAAAAAAAATTATATCCATACAATAGCATTCAATATAAGCAAAGCCTTTCAAATATCTCATTATATAACAAGCCTATTTCATATAAAGAGCTAATATATTTAATCAAAAGGTTGTTAGAATCAACTCTCCTCTTATACCTCTGTTTTAGTTTTTTCTTTAATGAATAATATGTCCAGTTCATATGTTGAGGGGATTTGCATTCACAGAAGATTGTCATGTAAGCTTAATATGGAATAGAAAATTGTTGGTAGTAATGAAGGAACTGGACAAGCAAAAGATAGGCATTCACTTTAATCAGATCCATGAAATGGTTCTTGAAGGCCTATGAACTTTCTGGTTGGCAAGCAGTGCTCTGACTTGACTTTTTTTTCACTTCTTTATCTTTATCAGTGGTTCTTAAACTTCCTAATCTCACAACCCTTAATATAGGTCCTCATGTTGTGGTGACTGCCAACCATAAAATTATTTTCATTGTCACTTCATAACTGTAATTTTGCTACTATTATGAATCATAATGTAAATATCTGACATACAGGATGTCTTGTGAAAGGGTCTTTCAACCCCCAAGGGGTCACAACCCAAAGGTTGAGAACTGCTGGTCTTTATCTTCTAATACTTCTGTTGTATTTTATTCCTACTTTCCATGTTACTTTCTAAAAACTCTTGTTCTTTGTCTTACTTGCCCTTCCTTTATAAAAAACCTGTTTCTTTATAGATACAATGTATTCCTTAACTCACAAATTATTAATGTTATTGAGGGTTTTTCTCCCAGTCTTTCCTTTGTGATTTCCCCCATCCCCTGGTTGTAGTGATATCTCTCATTTGTGTTTATTTTCTTCAAATATCTGGTGATTTTTGGCTGGTAGTGAAAATGGATTAGAAACTTTGTACATTGGTGAGGCTTGTGCAGCTGTGAGTTCACTGTAGGGTGAAAAAGTGTGGACTTCAGTGTTAAGTATGGACCTCTATCAAATGCCATTCTTTGTTGGAGTTTTTTTCTTTTGTATAGACCTTCACATCTTTCCTGAGAAGACTTGCCCAGTTTTCCACTTAGAGGTTGTTCTGGCTGCTGATGTTCTTAGTTTAGATTGGAGGATCCCACCAGTATGTAGATTTATACTTAAAATGCCTATTTGCACCCCTAAACCTTACTCCTGCATTCCATGTGTCTAGTGAAAGTGAATCTGGAAGTTCTAGTTCAGTTCTTGTATACTGGTGGCTCTCAGTGAAGTTGGGAGTTTGGGGGGAGTGATGGTGTTGGTAGTAAATCTTGCCCCCAACCCAGAGCACATTTGACCAAGGCTAGAGACATTTTTTGATTGTCATGAATGGGATGTTACTAAACATACTGAAATTCACAGCACATCCCCACAGCAAAGAAATATCTGGTTTAAAGTTATCAGTAGTGTTAAGGCAGAGAAACACATGAGGGTTTATGTGGTAGTGTGGGAGTAGTTTGTGTGCAAGGGTCAGGGGAATTATTAGTCTGTGCACATAGTTTAATTTAGGCCTCCAGTGTGATAGCTGAAACCTTCCAGTCTCAGCTCTTCCCAGTATTCTGTAGGGAGTATTTATATTCCATATCCCTAATTGCAAACACTTAAGTGGTAGTCCCTCCCTCTCTACTTTGAGTTATAGTCCTCTGCTGGCTTTCTACCTTTACAAATTTGATGCATATATGATTTACCCATTATATATAGGAAATCGTGGTTTCAGAATGGAAGTCAAAAGAAAAATGTAACACAAAGACATTTGTTATTTGCAATTTATATTTATTGTTTATAACTCTTAGGTATCATTAGTATGATGGTGATAAATGGTGGAGATGAGTTCGTGTAACGACCATAATTGTCTTAGAATACATTTTATGTGGGTTAGGAAAAAAAAATAACTATTAAACTTACATTGAACTTTATTTTAGAGCCATTAATGGAAAATTAACTGTTCAAGAAGAACAGATTGTGAAACTGATTGAAAAAATTGGTGCTGTTGATTAGGAACTAAGTAGGGTAAGCATTTAAAACAGCATTCCATGTTATGTGGAAAGCAAACACTATAAGAAACTTTTAGAATGTGAAGGACCTGATACAGTTTCCTTCATTAAGATGCTTTCTGGCTGACCCTGATACTTAAAGTAAGTTGGGATCATGATTTTACTATCACCAATGATAATTAAGAAGCCTAATGAATGCAAGATTTTCAGAAGATAATTGAATAATGCAGTTTTGTTGTGTAGCTACAAAATAGTGAGTGCCAAGGCATTTTTGCTGACATGATTATCAGAGGAAGGGATACATTTGTTGGGAGAGAAATGATATTAAGTAAAAGTGATAACTAAGGCAACAGACTGGACCCTTCGATGCTTCTTTTACATTAATACATTTGTATTAAAATCCATAGACTTTGTTGGAAGGAAACCGAAGACTTGGTATCCCTATTCCAGACCTGTATCTAATCTCATGGTTTAGAATAAGCTTACAAGAAGAAGACAGGTGCCATATAAAATAGCTGGTCACTTGTTATAACTTTAATGAAGTAATTTGTTTCATTCTTCTAATATCATATTATGGGTTAGCCAACTATCTTAACAGATCAGCCTTTTTTAATTCTTAATGTTTAACATATTTAGGTTACAAAGTTTTTTATGACTAATAAAAATGAACTTGACCAGTGTAAATATGACCTGCAAAATAAGACACAAGCACTTGAAAGCACTTAAAAACATTTGCAAGAAACTAAATTACAACTTGTTAAAGAAGAATACATCACATCAGTTTTGGAAAATACTCAAGAGAAACTTCATGATGCTGCTAGCAAGGTTTGTCCTTTGTTTTCATTTGTACTTGCATTAAGTATTCAGGAAATTTAACTTCCTAACAATTAAATTATACAAATTAGAAAATGGGTAGAAGTAACTTTCTGTGCTTATGTGTTAATCGTGAAAATTTTTTTATTCATTCCAAATGATACTTCTGTCAATTTAAAAATCATTATTTTATGCTTTCATCTATATTTTTCTCATTAGAAATACTGACTTCCGAAGAAAACTAGTCCTGGAGTCTTGAAAATGGAACATGACTTTGTAGTATATTTTGTGGACTTGTAGAATCATGATGCTATGGTGCTTTTTCTTCGTGGTGATGATTGAACCTAATGAGTCATGAAGAATTTATTACTGTCTAATGAAGATTTTGAGAGTCTGTAATTTCTTATTAGGTGTACTTTTGAGGAAGTGGCAGGAAAAAAAATTTAAGGAAGCATAATTATGGCAATAAATAGGCAAAATCACTTTTCCTTGCTTGCATAAATGTCTAGCAGAGGGGAAATAAACATTCCTGGGCATCTAAATGAATTAAAGCATGAGATTAAGTACTTCTTCTGATATAATTGTCTAAAATTTACTAGTTTTTGTCAAGAGAAATCCTTATGTAGCACAGATATTTTTATTAGATTGCTTTTGTTGTGTCTGTCTTATCAACATTTATGTTTTAAAATATTATATAGCTGCTTAGCACAGTTGAAGAAACTACGAAAGATGTGTCTGGTCTCCATTCCAAACCGGATCAAAGGAAGGCAGTTGATCAACACAATGCAGAAGCTCAGGATATTTTTCGCAAAAACTTAAATAGTCTGTTTAGTAATATGGAAGAATTAATTAAGGATGGCAACTAAAGACAAAAGGCCATGCTAGAAATTCACAAGACCTTGTTCGGTAAGTTAAAACATTTATATTCTAGTGTTTTGTGTGTTTAGTGTTTAGTGTTTAATTTCAAAACTGATAATTTAATTTTGTAAAACTTAGGTGACCATGCTTCTACTACCCTCCCCAGTGCATTCACTATCTGTTTAAGACTAGAGATTAATTCTTTTGTTGTCTTTGAATTATAACAAATCTTAGGCAGTTTTCCCTAAGATTTCTACAAAATGTTGTCTGTTAAATAAAGAAAGTCCTCTTTATTTCTGATCCTAGCCTAATCCCCATAGATAGTACTGTTAAATTTCCTGGGTCTCTTTCTAGTTAACTCTACGTAAACATTTTTCCTTTCTTTTCCTTTTTATTTCAGATGAATATAAGTGTAGAAATGATTAGGTTAGATTGCGTGCATTTGTTAGATCAAGTCCAAATTGTAGTTGAGCCGTTCACCTAGCAGGTGTGCCATATACCCCTACATTGTACCTATTAGCTGAGAGTACACCAATCCCCTCTCACTGTTACCCTCTCCCCCCTCCTTCCTTCCCTTTCTCCTACTTCATTTTCTTTTGGGAATGTCTACCTTGAAGGTTAGTCATAGATTGTTAGAATATGTGTATGTATCTTCTTTTTGAGACAGAGTCTCAAGCTGTCATCCTCGGTAGAGTGCCTTGGCATCACAACTCACAGCAAGCTCCAGCTTTTGGGCTTAAGTGATTCACTTGCCTCCGCCTCCCATGTAGCTGGGACTACAGGCCCCTGACATATTGCCTTGCTATTTTGGGGTTGTAGTTGTCATTGTTGTTTGGCAGGCCCGGTCTGGTTTCAAATGCGCCACCTCCAGTGTATACGGCTGGCACCCTAGCTGCTGAGCAATAAATGCCAAGCCTGTATCATTATTCTTGACCATTCATTTTCTATATCCATAGAGTATAGTTTATTATGAAATAGTATCCTCCTTATAGAAAATTTGTAGATCCAGAAATGTAAAAATGAAAAAAATCATCTAGGCTATAGTCACAGTAAGCCAACCAGTATAAATTTTGGTATTGATTTATAGTTTCTCTTTTCTTCTATGAACTCTTCCTACTGTATTATGATAGAAATACTGACATGATTATTGAAATGTTAGTTTTGGTTAGACATTAATTTTAGAATATTCTAGTTCTTGCTTTGCTGGGAGTTATAGTTAGGTGTCTGATACACTTACAAATATGTCAAGGTCCTACAGAACACAATAGAACATGTATAATATATATTTAACATATTTCCTTTCTTATGTAGTGAACCAATATTTTAAGTTTACTTGTTATTGCAAATTTCTCAAGGATATAATTTTGCCAAACTCTTTGAAATGGTTTGAGATATACTTAAATATATTTATGGCAAAGTTTATCTCTTTTTTTTTTTCATAATAGGCAATCTACTGTCTACTAGTGTCTCTGCATTAGACAGCATTACTACAGTAGGACATAGATCTCTCAAATCTATTCCAGAAAATGTGTCTACTCATGCTTCTCAGATTCTGAAGATGATATTAAAAGAACAGTCATTAGCAGCAGAAAGTAAAATTGTACAACAAGAATTGTAGTATGCCCTCTCTCCACTCACCCTCACCCTCCCCTTTCCTCCCTTACCTCTTTCCCTGTCTTCTTGTCCTATAATTGGGTTATAGACTTCATATGAAAGCTACAAATTAGCTTCATAGTAGGGCTGTATACATTGGATACTTTTTCTTCCATTCTTGAGATACTTGCTAAGAAGAATGTGTTCAACTCCATCCATGTAAATATGAAAGAGGTAGGGATCACACTTATGGTGCATCTTAGAAGGTACAGGTGAAACCTACTAAATGCAGAACACAAATGTTTTCACATAATAAATGAGAAAATCCCATGAAGGTTATGTCAAACAGTTGGATGAAAATATTTCAGATTGTATATGAAGCCCACACACTGTACCCCATGATTGCACT
>CAUYON010032473.1:0-56551 GCA_963573935.1 Arctocebus calabarensis
GAGACTCGCTTGAGCCCAGGAATTGGAGGTTGCTGTGAGCTGTGATGCCACAGCACTCTATCCAGGGTGACAGCTTGGGGCTCTGTCTCAAAAAAATAAAATAAAATAAAATACATAAACAAATGGAAAAGTTGATCTACATTTTCATTTTTCTGAAATAAGACTCCCAGATGCTTAAATAATTACCCCAATTTGGCTTTTAAATTTCTAAAAAAAAAAAAAAAAAAAAAAAAAATACTTTTCAAAAGTATCCTACAAGAATCTAAATGTGACAATGTTTTATTCTTAATCCAGCAAGTTAAAATCTCCCAAAGGATGCATTTTAAGGTTCTTTCAAACTATCTTGGTTTCTAATTTTCTCACAAGCCTATCTTTCTTCTTTCATCAGAAGCATATACATTTTGAAACTACAATGACATATTTGATGCTATGTCTTGTAGTATGCAGCTATGAATTTGGATTTTTAGGCAATTATTTCCAAATCTGAGTATTTCTTTCTTTTATCTTACTATAGGTTCTGACAGATGAAAATGACAATAAATATTTTAAAAACCAGAATTTAGTTTTTTTACTATTTGAAATACTTAGGATGCCCCATGATTGAAGCTTGTGTAATATGCGTAATTTATTTGGGTTTTGTTACCCTTAAGCATGTGCCTAAGCAACTTTATAAGATCCAGTGTGCTTTTGAGTAATGCAAGCCCTAGGTTGTTTGGGCACCATCAATATTTCACTGTTTACCATCTACTTCACCCTTTGGAACTCTTCCTGTCTTTCTCCCAATGCAATAAAACTGCAGTTTACAGCAGCTCATGGAAAGAGAAGTGAGGTTAGTTGGGGTGCTCTGAAACACAGGGTCAGGTAAAGGCTCCATGAATCTGCCTGATTTAAAATAAGAACACACATTCCGACTGGGGTGGGGGAGAAGTGGAATCCTTCCTGTGGTGAAAGGGCTAGGAGGACATGTGAGTGGTCCTAATACTGTGCAAACAGAAGGTGATCCAGTTTACCCTGCCTCATGGTCACTCAGCCTCAATGCAAGAACCAGAGAGTAGGGATCAAAACCAACTATGAGACCAGGGGTGGTGAGGGAGCGGGTGCTCTGGGAGGCTGAGGCTGGTGGATTGCCACAACTCAGGAGTCCCAGACCGGCCTAAGAGCAAGACCCCTCTCTACTAAAAATAGAAAAACTAGCCAAGCGCCTATGGTGGGCGCCTGTAGTCCCAGCAACTCAGGAGGCTCAAGCAAGAGGATCACTTGCATACAAAAGTTTGAGGTTGCTGTGAGCTATGACACCAGGGGACTCTACCCAGTGTGACAAAGTGAGACTCTGTCTCAAACAACCCACCAGTACCCAAAGACCCAAGGGAATAACAATCATGTAACATGATGCTTTTGAAAATAACTTGTAAGTGAATAGTAATACAAAGGAGACTCCTGAGAACTGTCAAAGGCAGATTCATTTTTTTCCCTTCATCCATATTTCATGGTTTCTTCAAATAATTAAAACAAACTATATCAACGAAGTGAATCACCACAGTGCATTATGCCCCCATAGTGACATCTGTACAAGCCCCCAAAACATTTCACCAATTAACAAGATACAATGTAGCCCATCATTCCCCAGGGCAAGATTGTCCCCCAGAGGACAAGATAACTTTAGCAGAATCAAAGGAAAACTATTTCTGAACAGCAATGCCTTCAAACAAAGTCAGTAATCCCAAAGTTAAAGTGAATAAAAATGTCCTTTGGCTGGGTGATTGTGGAAAGTGGATGAAGTTGGAAGGGCCTCTTGAAGGTCAGTCGCACTTCTCCAGAGGGAGGAGATTGCCTTTGAGCCTGCCATCCTTGTAGGGTGGGAGAGAAGTACAGTCTTTTCCCATCTCTTGAGGCTCCTGTATTGAAAGAGTGGAGGGTGGGAATCCTCAGGAGCCCTCCTGGCAGAGCAGATCAGGGGACTTCGCCTGCAGAGCCTGAAAAGTACTCAGAGAGGTCAGGACACTTCGACTTTTGAGGGAGCATTTATATACTTTTATATTCAATAAGGAATTAAAAGTCTAAACAGAATATTAAATATAAAAACTTCTCCAAATTATTTAGGATTCTGGGAAGGAGCACCACAGTTGTTAATTGTGGTAACCACATAGAATAATCCAAGTTTTGAATTAATTTGGGATCAACTGTAATAATGTGCTAAATCCAGGCACCCACAAAAAAGAAGTGCTTAAAAACAAAGGAAAGATCCTGATGGTTTTCCGGAGGGAAAAGCCTAGAAAGGCTCCCTCTGGCTGTTAGTAGCAACGAAAATAATTTTATGGTTGGGGGTCACCACAACCTGAGGAACCGCATTAAAGGGTCGCGGCATCAGGAAGGTTGAGAACCGCTTAGCACGCCCGGCGGTCCGCGTTCCACCTTCCTCTCTTCCTCGGTTTGGCTGCACTGGCGCCACCCAGTGGCCTGCAGGAAAACAGCTGCAGCGCCCGGTACCGGCCAGTTACAGAACGACAGCTGCCTCTAACCCTTCCAACGCACCTGCATCTTGCCGCTCACGGTCTCCGTTTGTTCTCATGCCAGTCCACGGGTGGGTGGGAGTTTTTGCATCCAATTGGCCAATGGGAAAAGAGAGGCTTAAAGTTAGGTTAAGGATTGCTTACATTGATAAAGCTTCCTAAGCTTCAGCTGGGATTCCAAATCTTACCCTGCCTCCACTGCACAAATGACTTTTACTAAGATGATGGCAACCGTTTCCTTCTGCTCCATTTGTGTAATTTTCTACACCCGAGCTTATAACCACCAAGCACACATTCAATGCTATGCACTTCGCTTTTCTCAAAGACAGCTTAATTCCAAGCAAAAGACTGAGTGGATTAATTTCCTGCTCATTTTTCAGTACAATGTGGACTTCAACAGACATACCTTTTTAAGAGGTTGTATAAATTCTGGGGGGTGGCACGGCTCTGATCCTTTTATTGCTATTTCTTCAACATCTTAAACATATACAATCACAACTTCCTTTGTCATCTCCTAGATATTATCAACATTGCAAATCACCAACTCCAGGCTGGAATGGCAACTTCTATCCACTCTTACCCAGACTTCTCTGTGAGGGTAGTCAACTTAGTACCGATGAACACAAGTTTACTCTTTGCTCCGGCAAAAGTAGAAGAATCCAGTAGTTCCTCTCAAATCTTCGATCATTTTCTATCAATTTAAAATACAATTTAAAATTAATTTAAAATTGTGCTCTCCTTATTTTAAAAAAACTGTACAATGATTTGTTACTTTCAACCAATTAAAAATATATTTAAATGTCAAAAAAATAAGTTTTCTCAACTTGTTCCTAAAGAAAACCAAAATATGCCTGTTTGACCTCAATTTGTTAGTTACAGTCAATAAAGGAGATGCAAAAAACCTCTACCTCTCTCTGAAAGTAGGACAAAGATTCTCAAAGAGAAAAAGTCTTTCTGGACGGCGCCTGTGGCTCAGTGAGTAGGGCGCTGGCCCCATATACCAAAGGTGGCGGGGTTTCAAACCCAGCCTCGGCTGAACTGCAAAACAAACAAACAAAAATAGCCGGGCGTTGTGGCAGGGCTACTCGGGAGGCTGAGGCAAGAGAATCACCTAAGCCCAGGAGTTGGAGGTTGCTGTGAGCTGTGTGATGCCACGGCACTCTACCGAGGGCGATAAAGTGAGACTCTGTCTGTACCAAAAAAAAAAAAAAAAAAAAGTCTTTCTGCCCGCCAACACTCCTTTCCACCTATTTGAAGATGTAAGTTCTCCTTTATTACAGACAGGCCTTATCATCTCAGAAAAGTTTCTTGAAAATTAAAGAAAATAAAGCCACAGGTGGTGGCTCAGTGCCGGTAGCTCAGTGGTTAGGGCGCTGAGCCCATCCTCAGGGCTGGTGGGTTCAAACCTGGCCAAGGCCTGCTAAACAACAATGGTAACAACAAAAAAATAGTCAGGCGCTCTGGCCAGCACCTGTGTTCCCAGCTACTTGGGAGGCTGAGGCAAGAGAATCATTTAAGCCCAAGAGTTTTAGGTTGCTGTGAGCTGTGACACCACAGCACTCTACCCAAGTGACAGCTTGACACTCTGGAAAGAAAATTAAACCGGGCTGAGGCAAGTGAAGCACTTGAGCCCAAGAGTTTGAGGTTGCTGTGAGCTGTGACACCATGGCACACTACCAAGGTGACATAGTGAGACTCTGTCTCAAAAGAAAAAAAATTAAACCATACATAGATGGTATAAAAAATTTTAACATTACCAAGGAAACTGGCAATTTTCCAAGGGCACACTTGAACCTATACTTAAACCTTGGCAGCGCACTTTGTTATCAAAAACAAAAGGAGTAAAAACAAATATATACTTACAGTGCTTTGAACGTCTTTCAAAATAAGTTAATTAATGGTGCTCTAAAATTTTTGCAGCACATTGAAGATCCTCTCACAGCACATGGGTTGACAATCACTGTCTAGAAGAACACCTATTGTTTTTGAGACAAGAGTATCACTAAGTCACCCTCGGTAGAGTGCTGTGGCGTCACAGCTCACAGCAACCTCTAACTATTGGGCTTAAGCGATTCTCTTGCCTCAGCCTCCCAAGTAGCTTGGAATACAGGTGCCAGCTACAACAGTGGGCTATTTTTTTGTTACAGTTGTCATTGTTGTTTAGCAGGCTAGTTTCAAACCCACTTGCCTTGGTATATGTAGCCAGCACCCTACCCACTAAGCTATGGGTGCCATCAAGACCTCCTTTTATTCTGTTTGCTAAAAGTTGAATAAATCTACGGTAACACTTGCTGTCTTTAAGAGGAGCATTTCACAGGTTGTTTTATTTCAAAAAACAATGAATAACAAGAAAAACAACAATATCCAACATACAGAGCCCTATCTAGGACTCTTTAGGGGTTAATAATTTTAGGTTGGATAAAAAGGCCTGTTTCAAACTGGCTGATTAATGGTATAATATTGAGGTAAGAATCACCGGTATGGTGGCGTGCTCCTGCAGAGCCCGCTACTCAGGACGTGAAGTGGGAGAGTAACTTGAGCCCAGGAGTTTTCAGCGGCACTGAGATATGATCATTCTACTCTACTCCAGCCTGGAAGGCAGCGTGGGCTCCTCATTTCCTTAAAAAAAAAAAAAAAAAATCAATTCAGTGAAAAAGCCTAATGTTTAAACTAGGACTGAGAATTACAAAATGATTAGATGTGTTTCATAATTTGAGAGATAAAAACTTGATGGGAAACACAGATTCTAATGAACACAAATCCGTATCTCGGAAAGACAGGCAGGACTGTAGGACCGTCCACAGCACCCATCCTTACCATCATCGGTGGGTACCGTGTCCATATATAACCTCATGGATACAACAGAACCGAGTTGACAAAGGATTCAGTACTTACTTAAATGAAATAGATGTACAGAATACTTAACAGATCCCAAATGTTAATACATTTATGCAGCATATTAAAAATTCTGGACAGAAGAATCTTTAATGTTCAGATGTTCGATCACTTCTGCTGCTTTTCAAAATGATATTGTAGTTAACACTGGATTACATGTGATACTGAGAATAAGGTGCAGTGTCATAATGCAAAAACAATTTCTACTGCACACAGTGGCAATGGCGACAGTGAGTTTGCAGAGGAAGGATGAAGACCCTGCAGCCCTGGGCTCCCGCATGGAGCTGGTTAATTCCAAGGCTGGAAGACCCACACAGCCTTACTTCAAACCCACTGTTCCTGCCGCCTTCCTGTAGGATCCAAAATAGGCTCAAATATGCACATGTCTCTTGTTCCAAAAGCATCCTTCACAGGGAATCAGATGTCAAGTTCAAGGTATCTGGTGACCCCTCCATCTCCCCACTCCCAAAGGTGATCCCCACAGCCTGCAGCTCTCTCCAGCTTTTCTTTCAACACAGGAGAGTGCTATCTAGGTACTTGTCAGGAGGCCTCCCGGCACCAATATTAAACAGGAAACAAGCGATCTCACACCAAGGCTGTAACCAAACAGAGCAGGTACTACCAGGTATGACCACACAGGCAGGCAGGCAGATTACATGGGCCACCAGCCAGGTGCAGACCTATTCACAGGCTGTGGAAGATACCTTGTAAAATATCCCCCATCTATATTTTAAAAAATCTAGATTTCTGTTCCCATAGAAACAAACCAAACCTACCTGACTCAGCTTTTTTTTTTTTTTTTTGAGACAGAGTCTCAATATATAGCCCTCGGTAGAGTGCCTAGAGAGCATGGCACTACAGCTCACAGCAACCTCAGAGCCATTCTCTTGCCTTAGCTTCCCAAGTAGCTGAGACTACAGGCCCCTACCACAATGCATGGCTATTTTTTTGTTGCATTTGTGGTTGTTTAGTTGGCCCGGGCCAGGTTCAAACCCACCAGCCTGTGTGTACGTGACAGGTGCCCTACTCACTGAGCTACGGGTGTCACCCCTGACTCAGGTCTTAGCTGAGCACACTGAATATCTGAAGTAGTCCCACACCGGCTGCACCACCCCACTGAGCTGTAGGAATTTTAAACAGAGGGCCTGGCACTTCCATTCCAAGAGCTGGGGGCTTGTTTTTTTTCTCTTAATCAAACTTTTAAAAGGTTCTAGTTATTTAAAAATATTACAATTAACTTCTTATAGTTCACTTAAATGTTATGATTATAATATCTGCTTTCTCACCCCTCTCTAACCCCCACCTCTCCCTACCACACCCAACCCTGAAAATCAGAGTTTTTATTCAAAATATAAAACACATTTGGCCAGGCCTGGTGGCTCACGCCTTTAATCCTAGCACTGTGGGAGGCCAAGATGGGTGGATTGCTTGAGCTCGGGAGTTCCACACTAACAGGCTGTTTGTGGGGATACCCTCTCCAAGGCCAGGCCTGCTTGCCCAGAATGCCCCACCTCTGATAGGTCCCATCTGTCACCTTCCTGATACTGCTTACATGTGGAAAAAGCCCTACTCTGAGGATTTGAGGATTCGCCACACAGGATCCTCTGTATGAAGCTCCAAAATAGTCCCCTAGAGAAGTGGAACTTAAATCCACAGGGACAGACAGGACCAACATGAATGTGTAGTTATATTTCAGGATAAAGTCTTCACCATTTATTTTTTTTTCTCACTGGATCTAGCTTGGTGGAAGACTCATTATGGGTTGTGATGTTTATTAAGGATAGGTAATGGTCGATGACTTTGCACAGAATCACTGCCCATGGTAAAACAATGTTTTTTCACTTAAAACTATCTGATCCCATAGGAGAAAGAGAGTTCACGTGCCCACTGACAGGGGTTGCTGAGTGACCTACAGTATGTTCTAATGTGGCCACTGAACCATGAACGCGTAAGACTTTGAACAACATGCTGGGATCTTAGTCTGTTAAAATATGAAGATAGATTAGTGTTCTGGCCTTTCTGTGGTTTTCACACACTATTGAACTTTTAGCAGTAAGTGTTTTTGTTTTATTTATTTATTTATTTATTTATTTGAGAGAGAGCCTCAAACTGTCGCCCTGGGTAGAGCGCCACGGCATTACAGCTCACAGAAACCTCCAAATCCTGGGCTAGAACTACAGGCACCCATTTTGGTTGCAGCCATCATTGTTGTTTGGCAGACCCGGGCTGGATTTGAACCCACCAGCTCAGGTATATGTGGCTGGTGCCTTGGCTGCTTGAGGCATAGGGGCTGAGCCTAGCAGTAAGTGTTTTTGATACAGGGAATGTGGGAACCAAAGGGAGGTAAGACAGGGTGGGTCTCTGGTTAACTTTGAAAAAGGTTCCAGTGAGAATCCAGAGCTTAGCAACAAAGTCTGCTTACTTGCTCCAGGACAAAGACAGTACTTGATCTCAAAGTCTTTTCTGTTCACCTCAAATATCAGATCAGTTTCCACTTTACACATCCTGGAAAATTCCCTGAGACTCCTCCAGCAGGCTGCACTGGACCACTGACAACACCTGTTTATTCCTGACGTTTATACAGGTCAGAGAGTTTTCTTAAAATGAGAAAAGTGATCTCTCTTAAAGTGAGAGATTTCTTAAAATGATTATCGTTCTTTTTTTTGTTTTTTTGGCTCCATGCCTATTGCTCAAGCAGCTAAGGCTCAAGCCACATACACTAGAGCTGGCAGGTTCAAATCCAGCCTGGGCCTGCCAAACAACAATAACTACAATCAAAAAATAGCCGGGTGTTATGGCAGGTGCCTGCAGTCCCAGCTACTAGGGAGGCTGAGGCAAGAGAATTGCTTAAGCCCAGGAATTGGAGGTTGCTGTGAGCTGTGATGCCACAGTACTCTATGCAGGGTGACAGCTTGAGGTTCTGTCTCAAAAAAAAAAAAAAAAAGATTTTGGGTGTTTCAATTCATTTGAAATCACTAAGGGAATTCCATAGCAGTCCCACATGACACAATTATCAAAGAAAATAATCCAAGTGATTAGGTAAGATGTGTGAACATGAGTTAAGCTATTTTGTGTTTCAATTTTAAGTCTTCTGCATTCACAGTTGGTACAAAAAGTGTGCCTGGGAAGATAGCGTGTTGGTTACTTGCTCACTGTGTATCTGGGAGTCACAGGGATGACGCACACATATAAATATCATACACATAAGTGTGTTCGTAAAGCAATTGCTTGAATGCCAACCTCTGGCATTGTAAGCAAGGCTACTTCCAACCAGCATTTGAACATCTTAGGAATCAGTCCACTGACCTGTTATTCTGTCTGTACAGCCCACTGCAGGTCAGAAGGCGGACACGGTGATTACAACCCTTCCATTCTGCGCACCCATTCCGGCAGGTAGGCCTCTGTCCCCCGGCAGCTGCTCTCGCTCTCATCCTTCAACCTAATCTGGCGTCCTCCTCACTCACAGCATGGGGAGAACGTGGGGTGCAGAGCACAGGAGGGAAACCGTATGCCCTCGCTCCTGCCCTGAGAAGGTTTCTGGGCAGAAGTCTCCCCAGTTCCCCATCTCCACAGACCATGAGGTCCAGAGGACAGAGAGTAGACCGCAATGTCCCCCTCACAGTCCCTCAGCACAGGGCGGGCACCTTACCTGAAGTATAGCAGCCCTCTGGGGTCTTTCAGGACAAGAGGCCCCCGGCACTGCCCCGGAGTCTCTGATGCTTGCCAGCACCAGGACTCCAGGCTCCTTCTCCTGTTAAGAAAGGTGCCCTGGGAGGAAAGGGAAGACGTGACCCCATTTTCTAGTGAACTGAATCTAGATCTCTTCTGAGAGTCTCAGCCTGGCACCAGACTCTCCTAAAGGGGCCCAGGGCCTCTTGCATCTGCCTCCACACTGCCTCGGCCCTGCCGGCTTCCTTAGGCCTGCTGTCTTCTGCCTACTCCTTGCCACTGCAGGAAAGGCACACTCAAGGCTGTGCCTGGTGGATCACGCCTGTAATTCTAGCACTCTGGGAGGCTGAGGCAGGTGGATTGCCTGAGCTCAGGTGTTCGAGACTGGCCTGAGCCAGAGGGAGACCTCAGCTCTAAAAATAGCTGGGCACCATGGCAGGCACCTGTAACCCCAGCTACTCTGGAAGCTGAGGCAAGAGAATCACTTGAGCCCAAATGTTTGAGGTTACTGTGAGCTATTGACTCCCTGGCATTCTACCAAGAATGTGACAAAGTAATACCCTATCTCGGGGGTGGGGGGGGAAGAGAGGCACACTCCAGCCTCAGGGACTCCAACAGATACCTGCGGCTTACCCCCTTACACTATTCTGGTCTCTGCTCACACAATGCCTGGCACAGACTCTCCTGACATGAGCATTATTCCTCCTTCATTTTCCTTCAAGTGATGGACCCTCCTGGCTTATAGCACCCAATGAACAGCAGTGTTCATTTCCTGTCTCTCTCCCACCAGCATACAAGCTGCAGAACGGGATGCCTAGGACCTGGTGAGTGCTCAGTGACAAATATTTTTAAGGACCAGATTTCCATAATATTACAATGTACTGTAGAACGGTACAAGAGTGAATTTTCCTGTTACCCACAGTGGTCAATGGTGCCATGAATATGGTCCCTTGGCTTATATAAGTGCCACTTTCCTCAGCTGGTACGGGGGAATTAGAATAATACCACAGTCACAAAGCTATAACGTTAAATCACATGAGGGACTGTGCCAGGCAGGCACGTAAAGAGTAGTCACTGACTATTATGACCATTATTTTTCTACAGAAATGGATGGGAATTGTGTAAAATGCGAGGCTTCTAAACTAGACAATGAGCCTTTCCCTAGGGCACACCTAATGTGTCAAGGGACTGGCTTTCTGTCTTCCAGTTCTGCCTAGGAGGAGAGCCTGAGGGTAAACTAAGCACTCCTTCCAACCCCACCGTCCGAGGTCCCCAGGCCATGGCCAGGTACAGAGGGGCAACCAGTCCCCCATGCTACTCTGCAGCCCCTACACAGGCTGCCCAGACTTTCAGCCGCTCAGGTCAGGGTCTAGACGCCAGCAGTTTCCATAGAATCAGGTTGAAACATGAGGCAGGATCTCACCTAGTGTGCACATTGGGAGGGTGTGTAACACACATGCTGGGTGAGGGGCTCTTCCACAAATGGAACTTTACCCTGGAAGTGGGAACAATATAACCTAAATATTGTGCTCTAATGTTACTTTGAATACAGTTTTTTTTTTTTTAAAGAAACACAATATTCAAGACAAAATAGCCATTGAAGACAAAAGTCTTCAGAATCATGGTCTTAGAAGTCTCTAAGTGAGAAGGTTCTGAAAGGCAGACACAGCCCTTTCCTGTTTGAACTTGTCCTGGTTCTGCTGTCCTTGCCCTCTGGAAATTATTAATATTTACCATGTAAGTGTCAGTCCACACTGTCCACAATCCCACTGGCAATTAATATGTCCGAAAACAGTAAATGAGAAGTGATGTGTGTAGCACGCAACTTAAGGTGCCTGTGTTATTTCTTTATTTGAGGAAATTCTCATGAATCTCACTTACCTGATTGGCGTTCACAGCCGCACTCAGGACTTGTGTCTTCTGAAGGAGAATGTAAACCAGGAGGCACACACAGTAAATAATATGGGCTCTATTTTATAAACTGGACCTAAACTCACCTACAGGTGTCCCTTAATCAATTCTTACAGAGTCCAAAACCAGGCTCTTTTACATCAAAGAACCTTGTTCTTCTTTACAAATGGATAACATGACATTCATTTGTTTGAATATGAGCTCTCAATCACAATTCTGGGTGAGATAATAATTTCATGTGAGTACGAGCCAAATCCCACCTGCCTTGACTTGGTGCGCTCCTCCCACTCAGCCTGGCAGGTACACATCCCCGACTCACGGACACAACTTCACCAACAGACTGCGTCGGGCCAGTGCCATTGTCTCTGAAACCCAGGACTAACCGTCAACGTCAACGTTATCCAACTGCTTCCTGAAACATAAAGCTCTCTGCTGCCTCATGGAGATCAGCCCCTCACCTCGGCCCACTGCAACCAGAAACGCTACCAACTACTTCTAAATCTTTGCCTGATGTCCCCAATGACTGGCCACCTCCCCCACCCGGGGCTCCTTCCCGCCCATGGGTCCCCTCTCCCCTGTGGCTGCCCTGGTCCTCCTCTCCCCTGAGTGCCCTCCATCTGCCCCCGCTCCTCTCTGCGGCTCAGCCCATGGCCCACGTGCACTGCCCACTGGCCGCTCCCTTCCAACCTTCAGAGCCCAGAGTGGCAAGCAGCCTGCTCCGGAATCTCTAAATCCCACCTCCACATCCAAGTGCAGTCCGACGCAGCGCGAGGCTGTGGCCTTCACTCCCAGGCCTTCTGTTTTCCCTGACTCCATGTCACCCTCCACTCACATTCAGGATTAACTGAGGAATACAGGGGAAGACACTAGCATTCTTCTCATGCCTTTCCTTCCCTCCACATAGCTACAGACGACTAAAAGCAACGACTACCAGCAGTTACGTGGAAGAAGGAAAAGGTGTGAAAATAATAAGGAAACAAAACCCAAGGCTAACACCACCTTTTTAGTTTCATTGCCAAGGCTGGCCTTAGAGAACTTCTGGGCTCAAACCATCTTCCCACCTCAGCCTCCCAAAAGCTGGGAGTATAGGCATGCCCAGATAGTGGCGGGTTTTCCTGGAGCGTCTACTGTATGCCAGGCACAGCCCGTGTTTGCTCATTTACTTGCGTGACTAATTTTACACGTGATCATGTGTGTATATATGCACACACTTCACAAGTGTCTCAATAATGTGAGCGGGCCTCGTCTAATTGTTGGAAGTCTTTAAAAGCAATACCTATAGTTTCTGAGAGAGGAGAAGGTGCCTGGAGACCTCAGCGTCACTTCCCGTCCGTGTCCAGCTGGTACTGCAGATTTCAGCCTTCCTGGCCCCCACCATCATGCAGACCACTTCTGAGAAATGAATCTCTTCTATATGTATCACGTATCTGCACACCTTTTTCTGTAGAACCCTGATGGGCACAGGGGGATCTGGAAATGGACCAGGCATAGCAGCGGCAGCAGCAGGAGACAGGGGAGAGACGCCAGTGCCCCGAGCCAAGCACAGTGCTGGGAGGCAGTGACGTGGGGGAGAATGGACAGGACTAGGACCAGGATTCAGGGCAAGAGTCATACAGATGCGGGCTTGTGGCAGGAGGATAGGGGGGGCAGTATCACAGGATCGCTGCAGGAGAGACGGGCTGAAAATTCCATCCTGGGTCTCTTGTCCTCTCGGGAGCAGCACAGAGGGCCAGGTGTCAGATGTCCTTCTGGTCACTGAACTCTGTCCTCAATTCCCTGAGGAATAAGGAATGCATTAGCCCTGATGGCCTGAGAGACAAGGTGAACTGGCTGCAGGCAGAGGGTAGAGGGAACACAAGGGCAAAAAGCAAGGGATTTCCCTGTTTCAGGTCAGCCCAGTCCCTGGACCCCAAGTTTACTTACTGTGCCGTATCCACCTCCACTCTTCCAAACTTGGACAGCTTCTTTTTGGCCAAGACCAGACCTACCTGATGCCTTTCCAGCCTTGGAAACCTTGTGGGTACTCATGGCATGTGCAGAAGAGAGCTGGGGTCCTGCTCACTGGGCACCCAAAGCACCTGCTAAGCACAGCTCAGGTAGGATGTGGGGACAATGGTTCCAGCAAAGAGCACTCTGAGGGAGTAGGGCCCCAGCCCAGCCCCATATACCAGAGGTGGGAGGTTCAAACCCAGCCCTGGCCAAACACTAAAAAAAAGAAAGAAAAACAACTTTATTTCTCTCTTTACGTTTGTGGCGTTTTCTGAATTTTCACAAATAAGACATATAAGTTAGAAATCAAAGGTGAATGAATCTACTGGATGTGCACATGTGGAATGTCCTGAAGATTATGAAGCCAAGTTCACCCAGGAAGTTTCCTAGAGCAAGAAGGCTCCTATAGCGGCAGTTTCCACACCTAACAAGAGGCTTCAAAGTCGCCAGATCATAGATACATCCATCTGGATACATTCATCAACGGACAGACTTGCAGGCTCCCTTACCTTTTCTAGGACATGAAGGTTCTAGTCTTTCAGGATGTGTGGTTCTCTACTACTACTACAACTAATAAGCACAATACCTGTAATAACTACAAAAAGTTGTTTTAAAAAATCATGTTTGTGAAAGGGCTCTATACAAAAAGACATTAGGGTGACTCTCGAGCTAACAACTCCAGCAACACCAAGACCCAGGCTGGACGTGCTGAGGGTGTCCTTTCTTCTTGTGCCAGCTGCACCACCTGCTAGGAAATGGTCTAGATCAGCGGTTCTCAACCTGTGGGTCATGACCCACAGGAACTGTATTAAAGGGCCGCGGCATTAGGAAGGTTGAGAACCACTGGTCTAGATGAACAGAATCCTCACGATCAATAAAAATCACAAAGGACTCCAAGGACACAGGAACATGGTTACAATAAAATGTTAAAAGGATTGTAGCATTTATTTAATGCAGAAAGAGTACAAACACCTCCCTAAACATTTTAAAAAGGAAACTTACCTGAATTCACAAACTCACCCTGCTTGTCCAAGAAAGCCAATGAAAGTCCTTTTATTTTCTGCCAATTCGCAGTGAAATGTCTTTCCCGAGGGATGAGAGAACCACATCCGCATGAATCCTCAGACATGTATCTCGATAAACCTACGTTTGGCACACACAGGGCACCTTGCCCCCCAAAAGGCACACACTGTGTGGCACATTCCGGCTCAAGGGTAAACCCTGGGAGGACACTAAAGCACAGGCAGTAGGACAGGGAAACAAGGATGGGGTTTAAAGGGTTTATGAATATAAAAGTAACCAACCCCAATACACACAAATGCATTATTCCTTAGAAAAAATTGAGGTGACAAATTTTACCCTACCCCTATGATGTGACTCAGACATTGACATAGTCAAATGAGGAGGCCCATGAAATGTGTTCAGGGGCTGAACCCCCAAGATGATAAGGTTAGTGGGATTCTGCCAGGGACAAAGGGAAGGGGCCATATACCTGGGGGCCAGAAGCCAAGGAGATTAGGCGGGAGGCACGAGGGAAGGAGATTAGGCCAGGTGGAACAAGGCACAGGAATAAGGTGTTATGGTGGGGAAAAGGTCAAAAAGGAGGGAATTCATTATGGACATGGGCTAAAAGTTATAAATAAAAGGACATGGGGATAAGGCCAGGGCCATAAAGCCAGGTGCAAAGGGACAAAATGTTAGGGCCAAAAGAATATGACCCGGAGTTAAGGGCCAGAGGAATAGCGCCAAGGGTATAGGGTAGGAGCATAGGGCTAGTTCTGTATAACCAGGGACTTAAAGCCAAGGAAAAAAACCCAGGGGCATGAGCTAGGGGATTAAACCAAGTGGACAATCACAGGGGCATAAGGTGACAAGGTGGAGAAGTAGTCAAATGAGGAGGACAAACAAATGTGGTCAGTGGCTAAAATGCAAGGGAGTATGGCCAGTAGGATTTGGCCAGGGACATAGGGCCAGGGGCATTCATCCAGGGGCACAGGGCCAATTTCAGAACTTAAGGGCTTAAAGCCAAGAAACAAGGGCATGGCATAAAGCACGGGACTAAGCAAAGTGGACAAGGCCAAGGGAATAAAGTGACAAGGTAGGGACATATTCAATTGAGTGGGCCAAGGAAATGTGGTGTGGAGTGCAACCTAAGGCACTATGGCCTGTGGGATTTGGCCAACGACATAGTGCCAGGCATATTGGGGAACGGGCATTGGGGCAGGAACATTTGGGCAAAGCAAAGGGCCAGGGGCGATGGGGTAGGGTCATAGGAGCAGAGCCATTGGGGTACAGCACAGAGCCATAGGCAGAGATTCAGGGGCACTGGGGTAATAGCTTTGGAGCAGGGGCATTGGGACAAGCGCATTGGTTCAGGGGTATAGGGCCAATTTTGCAGATGCAAAGACTTGTAGCCAAGAGATATGGCCAGGACATAAAGCTGCAACGTTAGACGAGGTGGTTAAGGTCAAGGAAATCAGATAACAGTGTGGGAAATATGGTAAATTGTGGAGGCCAAAGAAACATGTTCAGGAGTCAAAACCAAGGGGGTAGGGCTAATGGGATTTGGCCAAAAATACAGTGACAGGGGCATTGGGGCACGGGCATAGGTCTAGAGCCTTGGTAATGGGACATAAGGCCAATTTCAGAGACTCAAGAGCTAGAAGCCAAGAAATATGGCTGGGGAATAAAGCCGGGGAATTAGGCGAGGTGGACAAGACCAACAGAATGAGGTGACAGGGTGGGGACGTGGTCAATTGAAGAGGCCAAAGAAATGTACGCAGGGGTGAAACACAAGGCAGTCTGGCCAATACTGTGTTCCCTGGACATAGTGCCAGAACTATTGGAGCATGGGCAATGGGGTAGAGACATAGGCATGGGCAAGGGGTCAGGGGCCAGGGAACTTGGGACTGGGTCAATGTGACAGGGGCATTGGGGTAAGGAAAAGGGGCCAAGGACATAGGGCCATAGGTACTGGTCCATAGACTCAGGGATTGAAGCCAAGAATCACGGCCCCAGAATCAAGCCAGGGGTTGAAGCAAAGTGGACAAGGCCAAAGGAATAAAGTGACAAGGCAAGGACGTGGTCAATTGAGTGGCCCAAGGAAGGGTGGTCTGGGGCAAAATCAAGGCAATATGGCCAGTGGGTTTTGGGCAGGGACACAGTGCCTAGCACATGGGGGAAGGTGCATTTGTGCAAACGAAATGGCCAGGGGCCATGGGGCAGGGTTTCTGGAGTAGAGGCATAAGGCCAGTGGCATTGGGGTAGGGCAAGAGTCATGGCATAGGGCCAAGGGCATTGGGATAACAGCATTGAAGCAGGGGTATTCATCCAGGGACATAGGGCTAATTTTGGAGACTCAAGGCCTTCAAGCCAAGAAACATGGCCATGGCATGAAACCAGGGGATTAAGTAAAGTGGACAAGGCCAAGGGAATAAAGTGACGGGGTAGGGACATCTTCAATTTAGTGAGCCAAGGGAATGTGCTATGGGGTGCAACCTAAGGCAATAGGGCCTGTTGGATTTGGCCAACAACATAGTGCCAGGCACAATGGGGAAGGGGCATTGGGGCAGTAGCATTTGGTCAAAGCAAAGGGCCAGGGGTAATGGGGTAGGGTCATTGCAGTAGGGATATAGGGACTGGGCCATTGGGTCAAGACATACATCCACAGGCATAGGGCCAGGGACAGTGTGGTATTGGCTTTAGAGCACAGGCATTGGGTCAGGGGCATTGGTCCAGGGCCATAGGGCCAATTTCGGAGACTCAAGGGCTTGAAGCCAAGAAATATGGCCAGGGCATAAAGCCAGAACATTAGGGGAGGTGGCCAAGGTCAAGGGAATCAGATGATAGTATACAGACTTGGTGAATTGATGAGGCCAAAAAAACATGGTCAGGAGGTGAAATCCAAAGTGGTAGGGCCAAAGGGATATGACCAAAAACATGGTAACAGGGTATTGCAGCAGGGGCATAGGGCCAGGGGCACTGAGAATAGGACATAGGGCCAGGTGGTATGGACCAAAAGCAAAGCAACAGGGGGGTGGCACCAATGGCATTGGAACACGGGTATAGGGGCAGAGCTATAGGGCCAATTCCATAGACTTGAGGATCTGAAGCCAAGAAACATTGCTGCGGCATCAAGCCAGGGGATTAAGCAAGGTGGACAAGGCCAACGGAATAAAGTGATAGGGTAGGGACAAGGTCAACTGAGTAGGCCAAGGAAATAGGGTGTAGGATGAAACCTAAGTCAGTATAGCCAATGGGATATGGCCAGTGACACAGTGCCAAGCACACTGGAGAAAGGGCATTGAGGCAGGGGAATTATAGCAAATCAAATGGCCAGGGACAGTGAGGCAGGGTCATTGCAGCAGGGGCATAGGGCCAGGACCATTGGGGTAGGACATAGAGCAATGGCGTAAGGCCAGAGGCACTGGGGTAACAGCATTGGAGCAATGGCATTGGGCCAGGGGCATAGGGCCAGGGCCATAGGGCCAATTTTGGAGACTCAAGGACTTGAAGCCAAAAAATATAGCTGGGGAATAAAGCCAGGGGATTAGGTGAAGTGGACAAGGCAAAGGGAATAAAGTGAGGGTGGGGACATGGCAAATTGTGTAGGCCAAGGAAATGTGGTCTGGGGCAAAACCTAAGGCAGTATGGCTAGTGGTTTTTGGGCAGGGACATAGTGCCAGGAACATTGGGGAAGGTACATTTATGCAAAGGCACTTGGACAAATCAAATAGCAAAGGGCCATGGGGCAGAACTATTGGAGTAGAGGCATAGGGCCAGGGCCATTGGAGCAGGACAAAAAGGCATGGGCACAGGACCAAGGGCACTGGGGTAATGGCATTGGAGCAGGGGCATAGGACCAATTTCAGAGAGTCAAGGGCTTGAAGCCAAGAAATACGGCCAGGGCCTTAAGCCAGAACATTAGGCAAGATCACCAAGGTCAAGGAAATCAGATAACAGAGTAGGGAACTGGTCAATTGAGGAGGTCCAAGAAACGTGGTCAGGAGTGAAACTCAAGGCAGTAGAGCCAATGGGATTTGGCCAAAAACATTGTGACAGGGGCATTGGTGCAAGAGCATAGGGCTGGGGAGCACTAGGACTGGGACATAAGGCCAGGGCCACCCTATTTCCTTGGCCTACATAGGGTCAGGGCCATAGAGCCAATTTTTCAGAGAGTCAAGGCAGAGGCACTGGGCCAGGGGCATTGGGGCAGAGGTATTGGTCCAGGGCATAGGGTCAGGGCCATAGGGCCAATTTTAGAGTCTCAGGGGATTGAAGCCAAGAAATATGGCCAGGGCATAAAGCCAGGGGATTAGGCAAGGTAGACGAGGCCAACAGAATGAGGTGACAGGGTGGAGACCTGGTCAATTGAGGAGGCCAAATAAATGTGCTGACAGGTGAAACCCAACGGTGTCCGGCCAGTGGGATTCAGCCAGGGACCTAGTGCCACAAGTATTGGGGCTGAGGCATTGGCAGGGGAAATGGGACAAGGGCAAAACCCACGGTCCTTTTGTCAGGGAAAAAGGGCCAAGAGCAGTAGGGAAGTGGCAATGGAGCAGGAGCTTGAGGCCAAGGCCATATGGGTAGGGGCTTGGGGCCAAGGCAATATGGCCAGTTTCACACTCTGAAGAGCTTGAAGCAAAGAAACATGGCGCCAGCATCAAGCCAGGGGTTTAAGCAAGGTGGACAAGGCCAACAAAATAAAGTGACAAAGTAGAGACATAGATGAGTAGGCCAAGGAAATGTGGTCTGCAGGAAGTGCCAAGGGGGTATTGTCAGAAGTATTCTTCCAGGGACATAATGCCAAGCACATTGGAGCAGGGGCATTCGGGCAAAGCAAAGGGCCAGGGGCAATGGGGTAGGGTCACTGCAGCAGGATCATGGGGCCAGGACCATTGGGGCAGGGCAAAGAGCCATAAGCATATGACCAGGGACACTAATGTAATGGCAGGGGCATAGGGCCAATTTCAGAAACTCAAGGGCTTGAAGCCAAGAAAAATGGTTGGAGCATACTGCCAGGATATTAGGGGAAGTTGCCACAGTCAAGGTAGTCAGATGACAGGTTAGGGACTTGGTCAGTTGAGGAAGTCAAAGGAAAATGATCAGGAGTCAAATCCAAAGTGGTAGGGCCAATGGGATTTGGAAAATATGGTGACAAGGGCAATAGGTAGGGTCATGGGATGCAGGACATGAGACTGGAGCGTAAGACCGGGCTGATAGGGCAGAGGCATTGGGATTGGGGCATTGGGGAGGAGGCATAGATTCATAGGGCCAATTTCAGAGACTCAAGGGTTTGTAGCCATGAAATACGGCCAGGGCATAAAGCCAGAACATTAAGGGAGATAGCCAACATCAAGGAAATCAGATGACAGTGTGGGGACCTGTGGTCAATTGAGGAGACCAAATAACTGTGGTCAGGAGTCAAGGTGTTAGGGCCAATGGAATTGGGCTTCGGGCATTGGGGAACGGGTATTGATCACGGGGAATAGGGCTAGAGCCATAGGGCCAATTTCAGTGACTTAAGGGCTTATAGCCAAGAAATACGGCCATAGCATAAAGCCAAGGGATTGAGCAAGGTGGACAAGGCCAAGGGAAAAAAGTGACAGGGTAGGGACATGGTCAATTGAGTAGGCCAAGGAAATGTGGTGTGGGGTGAAATCTAAGGCAGCATGGCCATTGTGATTCAGCCAGAGACATAGTGCCAAGCACATTGGGGAAAGGATATGGTGCAGGGGCATTCAAGCAAAGCATAGGGCCAGGGCCATTGGGGCAGGGCAAAGAGCCACAGGCATAGGGCCAGGGGCACTGTGGTAACAGCATTGGATGATGGGCATTGTGCAAGGAACATTGGGGAAGGGGCATTGATCCAGGGCCGTAGAGCCAACGGCATACAGCCAGGGCCTAAGGCCAATTTCAGAGACTCAAGGGCTTGAAGCCAAGACATATGGCTGGGGCATAAAGGCAGAACATTAGGCTAGGTGGTCAAGATCAAGGAAATCAGATCACAGGGTGAGGGACCTGATCTACTGAGGAGGCCAAAGAAACGTGGTCAGTAGTGAAACTGAAGGCAGTCAGTTCAATGGGATTTGACCAGAAATATGGTGAGAGGGGCATTGGTACTAAAGCAAAAGGCCAGGGGTGATGGGGCAGAGACATTGGGCTTGGGGCGTTGGGGAAGGAGCATTGGTCCAGGTGCCTAAGGCCTGGGCCATAGGGCCAATTTCAGAGACTCAAGGGCTTGAAGGTAAGAAATATAGTCAGGGCATAAAGCCAGGCACTGAGCGAAATGGAAAAAGCCAACACAATGAAGTGACAGCTTAGGGACATGATCAAGTGAGGAGGCCAAGAAATGTGCTAAAGGGAGAAACCCAAGGCACTCCAGCCAGTGGGATATGGCCAAAGACATAATGCCAGGAGTATTGGGGCAGAGACACTGGCAGGGGAAAATGGGGCAAGGGAAGGGCTGAGGGCAAGGACCTTGGAGCAGGGACAAAGGACCAAGTGCCTTTGGCAGGGGCTTTCAAGCAGGGGCATAAGGCCAGGGACATAGGGGCAGTGGCATAGGGCCATGTCCATAGACTCAAGGCCTTGAAGCCAAGAGACATGTCCATGGTATCAAGACAAGGGATTAAGCAAGGTAGATGAGATCAAAGGAATAAAGTGACGGGTAGGGACATAGTAAATTAATAGGCTAAGGAAATGTTGTCTGGAGCAAAACCCAGGGTGGAATGGCCACTAGGTTTCAGGCAGGGACATTGGAGAAACTGTATTTGTGCAAAGGCATTTGGGCAAATCAAATGGCTGGTGGCCATAGGGCAGGGTCATTGGAGTATGAGCATAAGGCCAGGGTCATTAGGGCAGGGGAAAGACCCACGGGAATAGGGCCAAGAGCACTAGGGTAATGGCATTGAAGTAGAGCATTAGATCAGGGGCATTGGGGCAGGGGCATTTGTTCAGGGGCATATGGTTAGGGCCATAGGGCCAGTTTCAGAGAGTCAAGGGCTTGAACCCAAGAAATATAGCTGGGGCATAAAACCAGGGATTGGGCAAGGTGGACAAGGCCAACAAAATGAGGTGACAGGTTATGGATATGGTCAATTGAGGAGACCAAGAAATGTGCTAAGGAGTGAAATGCAAGACAATCAGGGAATTGGGATTTGGCCAGGGGCATAGTACCAGGAATATTTGGGCATGGGCATTAGGGAAGAGACATAGGCAGGGGAAATGGGGCAAGGGCAAAGGATGAGGGGCCAAGGACCCTGGGGCAGGGTCACTAGCACAAGGGCCTTGGGGGAGGGAGAAAGGACAAGGAATCTTTTTTCAGAGGCATTGGAGCAGGAGCTTGAGGCCAGAGACTAAGAGGCAGGAGCATAGGGCCAGGGACACAGGGTCAGGGCCATAGAGCCAATTTTATATACCTGAAAACCAAGAAAAATGACCAGAGCCGAAAGCCAGAGGATTAAGCAAGGTGGACAAGACCAAGTGACAGGGTAGGCACATGGTCATTCAGTAGGCCAAGGAAATGTGGTGTGGGGTGAACCTAAGGCAGTATAGCCAGTGGGATTCAGTCAAGGACATACTGCCAGGCACATTGGGGAAGGAGCATTGGGGCAGGGGCATTTGGGCAAAGCAAAGTGCCAGGGGCAACAGGGCAGGGACATTATAACAGGGCATAGGGCCACTGGGGCGGGGCAAAGAGATAGGGGCACATGCCCTAAGACACTGGAGAAACAGCATTGGAGCAGGGGCATTTGGGCAAGGGACATATGGACGATTTCGGAGACTTAAGGGCTTCAAGCCAAGAAATATGGCTGGGTCATAAAACCAGAACATTAAGCAAGAAGGCCAAGATCATAGGGCCGGGGGCACTGGGGCATAGGGCCAGCAGCCATGGGTAAGGGGCATTGGTCTAGGACATATAGTCAGGGCCATAAGGCAAATTTCGGAGACTCAAGAGCTTGAAGCCAAGAAATATGGTGAATAAAACCGGGGGTAAGGTGAAGTGGATAGGCACAATAGAATGAGGGTGAAGAGTGAAGACATGGTCAATTGGGGAGGCCAAAAACATGTACTCAGGGGTGAAACATGTAGCAGTCTATCCAGTGGAATTCTGCTGGGTATATAGGGTCAGGAAATTAGGGTATGCATTAGGGGCACAGACATTGGTATGAGTAAAGGTGCAATCGCAAAGGGCCAGGGGCCAGGGAACTTGAGACAGGGTCAATACAACAGGGGCACTGGGGCAGGCATAAAACACCAAGAGCCTTTGGACACAGGCATTGGAGAAGAGGCTTAAAGCCAGGGACATAGGGGTAGGGGCATAGGGTCAAGGACATAGGGTCAGGGCCATAGGGCCAGTTCTGGACACTCAAGACCTTGAGGCCAAGAATCAAGACCCTGGGAGCAAAGGGAATAAAGTGACAGGGTAGGGATATGGTCAATTGTGTAGGACAAGGAAAGGTGGTATGGGGAGAAAACCAATGTGGTATGACTGGTGGGTTATGGGCAGGGACATAGTGCCTGACACATCAGGGAAGGTGCTTTTGTGCAAAGGTATTTGAACAAATGAAATAGGCAGGGACCATGGGGCAGGGTTATTGAAGTAGAAGCTAGGGCCAGGGACATTGGGGCAGGGAAAAAAAAACATAAGTATTGGGTCAGGGACAATGTGATAACAGCTTTGGAGCAAGCTCATTGGGTCAGAGGCTTTGAGACAGGACACAGGGCCAATTTCAGAAACTCAAGAGCATGAAGCCAACAAATCTGACCGGGGAATAATGCCAGGGATTAGGTGAGGAGGACAGGACAACAGAAAGAGGTGACAGAGTGGGGACATGATCAGTTAAGGAGGCCAAAGAAATGTACTCAAGGGTAAAACACAAGGCAGTCCAGCCAGTGGGATTCACCTAGGTATATAGTGCCAGTATTATTAAGGCATGGGCATTGGAGAAGAGACATCAGCATGGGTAAAGGGGCAATCGCAAAGGGCCAGGGACCTGGGAACTTGGGAGATGGTCAATATGACAGGGCCATTTGGGCAGGGACAAACCGTCAAGACCCTTTGCAGATGGGCATTCGAGCAGAGGTTTAAGGCCAGGGACATAATGTAAGGGCCATAGAGCTAGGTCTGGAGACTCAAGAAACTGAACCCAAGAATCATGGCCCCAACACCAAGCCAAGGGATTATGGAAGGTGGACAAGGCAATGGGAATAAAGGGACAGGGTAGGAACATGGTCAATTGTGTAGCCCAAGGAAAGGTGGTCTGAGGAGAAACCCAAGGTGGTATGACCAGTGGATTTTGGGCAGGGACATATAGTGCATGGCACATGGGGGAAGGTGCATTTGTGCAAAGGTACTTGGGCAAATGAAATAGCCAGGGGACTTGGGGAAGGGCTATTCGGGCAAGGCAAAAGAGAAGGGGCATTGGTCATAGGGCCATAGAAGTATATGGCCAATTTCAGAGACTCCAGGGCTTCAAGCCAAGAAGCATGGCCACAGCATAAAGCAAGGGAATTAAGCAAAGTGGACAAGGCCAAGGGAATAAAGTGACAGGGTAGGAACGTGTTCAATTTGGTAGGCCGAGGAAATAAGGTGGGGGGGGGGGTAGTGAAACCTACAGCAGTATGTCCTGTGGGATTTGGCCAATGACATAGTGCCAGGCACATTAGGGCAGGAGCATTTAGATAAAGCAAAGGACCAGGGCCAATGAGGCAGGTCACTGTAGCAGGGCCAAAGGGCCAGCACAATTGCAGCGGGCAAACAGCTATAGACACAGGGCCTGGATCACTGATGAAATGGCATTGGAAAGGGGCATTAGACCAGAGGCATAGGGCAGAGCCATAGGGCCACTTTCAGAGACTCAGGGCTTCAAGCAAAGAAATATGGCCGGGGCATAAAAACAGAATATTAAGCAAGATGGCCAAGGTCAAGAAAATCAATGACAGGATGGGACCTACTCAATTTAAAAGTCCAGAGAAACTTGTTCGGGAGTAAAACTCAAGGCAGTAAAGCCAATGGCATGTGGCCAATATCATGGTGACACGGACAATGGGATGGAGTCATAGGGCTAGGAGCACTAAGGGATAGGGTCAGGGGCCATGGATAAGGGACATTGGGGCAGGGGCATGGGGCAGGGACATTAGTCTGGGGCATAGGGTCAATTTCGGAGACTCAAGAGCATGAAGCCAAGAAATATGGCCAGGATATAAAGCCAGGGGGTTAAGCGAGGAGGACAAGGACAACAGAAGGTGACAGGATGGGGACATGCTCAATTGAGAAGGCCAAAGAATTCTACTCAGTGTGAAAAGCAAGGCAGTCTAGCCAGTGGGATTTGGCTTGGTATATAGTGCCAAGAATAATAGGCCATGAGCATTGGGGCAGAGATGTTGGCATGGGAAAAAGGATAATTTAAAAGGACCAGGGCCCAGGGAACTTGGGACAGGGTCAATATGATAGGGGCACTGGGACAGGGACAAAACACCAAGAGCCTTTGGGCATTGGCATTCGAGCAGAGGTTTAAGGCCAAGGACATAAGGGCAGGGGCTTAGAACCAAGGACATAGGGTCAGGTCCGCTGACTCAAGAACTTAAAGCCCAGAATCAAGTCCCTGGGAGCAAACAAAATAAAGTACAGACATGGTGTATGGACGTGGTGTCCGTACGGATAAAATCAAGTCCCTGGGAGCAAACAAAATAAAGTACAGATAGGGTACAGATACGGTGTCATTTGTTTAGTCCAAGAAAAGGCGGTCTGGGCGAATTCACAACGTGGTATGGCCAGTGGGTTTGGGGCAGGGACATAGTACCTGGCACGTGAGGGAAGGTGCATTCTTGCAAAGGCATTTGGGCAAATGAAATGGCCAGGGACCATGGGGCAGGGTTATTGGAGTAGAAGTTAGGGCCAGGGCAATTTGGGCAGGGCAAAGAGCCACAAACTTTGGGCCACAGGCACTGTGGTAAGAGCATTGGAACAGGGGCATTGGGGCAGGGGCAAGTGTCCAGGGACACAGGGCCAATTTCAGAGACTCAAGTGCTTCTAGCCAAGAAGCATGGCCAACAGAGCATGAAGTCAGGGGATTAAGCAAGGTGGACAAGGCCAAGGGAATAAAGTGACAGGGTAGGGATGTGTTCGATTTGGTAGGCCACGGAAATGTGGTGTGTGCTGCAACCAACGGCAGCATGGCCTGTGGGATTTGGCCAACGACATAGTACCATGCACATTGCATAATGGGCAATGGGGCAGCGGTCTTTGGGCAAAGCGAACAAACAGGGGCAATGGGGAAAAGACATGGTAGCAAGGGCATAGGAACAGGGCCATTGGGAGAAGGCAAAGAGCCATGGGCATAGGACCTGGGACACTGGAGAAATGGACCGGAGCAGGGGCACTTGGGCCAGGGCCATAGGACCAATTTTAGAGACTGAAGGGCTACAAGCCAAGAAATATGGCCCACACATAAAAACAGACTATTTTAGGCAACGTAGGCCAGGACAACAGAATGAAGTGACAGAGGGGGCAAGGGGTCAATTGAGGAGGCCAAAGACATGTAGTCGTGGGGTAAAACATAACACAGTCTGGCCAGTGAGATTCGGCTAAGTATACAGTGCCAGGAAAATTAGGGCATGAGCACTGGGGCAGAGACAATGGCATGGGTAAAGGGACAATCACAAAAGACCAGGGCCCAGTAAACTTGCAACAGGGTGAATGTGACAGGGACATAGCACCAAGAGCCTTTGGGCACAGGCATTTAGCAGAGGTTTAATGCTAGGGACATAGGAGCAGGGGCACAGGGCCAAGGACACAGGGTCAGGGCCATAAGGCTAGGTCGGGACACTCAAAAGCTTGAAACCAAGAATCATTGCCCCAGCATCAATCCAGTGGATTCAGGGTGGTGGGCAAGGCAAAGGGAATAAAGTGACAGGGTAGGGACATGTTCAATTGAGTAGGCAAAGGAAAGATTTTCTTCGGGAGAAAACCAAGGTGGTATGGACAGTGGATTTGGGGCCTGGCACATGGGGGAAGTGGCATTTGTGCAAAGGTATTTAGAGAAATCAAATGGCCTGGCACACGGGGGAAGTGGCATTTGTGCAAAGGTATTTAGAGAAATCAAATGGCCAGGGGCCTTGGGGAAGGTTTATGGGAGTAGAAGCTAAGGCCAGGGGCAGTGGGGCAGGGCAAAGGGTCAGGAACATTGGGCCAAGGGGGCTGGGGCAGGGGCATTGGGGAAGAAGCATATGTCTAGGGGCATAGGCCAATCTTAGAGACTCAAGGGCTTCGAGTAGGAAACATAGCTGCAGCATAAAGCCAAGGGATTAAGTAAGGTGGACAAGGCCAAGGGGATACAGTCATGTTCAATTTAGTAGGCCGAGGAAATGTGGTGTGGGGTACAACCTATGGCAGAATGGCCTGTGTGATTTGGTCAAGGACATAGTGCCAGGCACACTGGGGAATGGGCATTGGGGGAGGTGCATTTGGGCCAAGGGGGAGGGTCATGGTAGCAGGGGCATAGGGACAGGGCCATTGGGGACAGGGCAAAGAGCCACGGGCATACGGCCTCGGACACTAAGGAAACGGCTCCGGAACAGGGGCACTTAGGCAACGGGCATATGGCCAGGGCCATAGGGCCAGTTTTAGAGACTGAAGGGCTTCATGCCAAGATATATGACTGGCACATAAAAACAGAATATTGCGCGAGATGGCCAAAGTTAAGGACATCAATGATAGTGTGGGACGTGGTCAAGTGTGAACGCAAGAAGAACTTGTTCAGGAGTAAATCCCAAGGCAGTAAAGCCAATGGGAAATGGCCAATAACATGCTGACAGGGGCAGTGGGGTGGAGGCGGCATAGGGCTGGGGGCACTGGGGCATGGGACCACGGGCCATGGATAAGGGGCACTGGGGGAGTTGCATTGGTTTCAGGCATAGAGTCAAGGCCATGGGGCAAATTTCAGAGTGTCAAGAGCTTAAAGCCAAGAAAGATGGCCGGAGAATAACGCCCGGAGGGTAGGTGAGGTGGGCCAGGAAAATGGAATGATCATGTGGTCAATTGAGGAGGCCAAAGACATGTAGTCAGGTGTAAAACATAAGAAAGTCCGGCCAGTGAAATTCAGCTAGGTATATAGTGCCAGGAATCTTAGGGCATGGGTATTGGGGCAGAGACAACAGCATGGGTAAAGGGACAATCACAAAGGACCAGGGCCCAGGGAACTTGCAACAGGGTCAATGTGAGAGGGGCATAGCACCAAGAGCCTTTGGGCATGGGCATCTGAGCAGAGGTTTAAGGCTAGGGACATAGGAGCAGGGGCACAGAGCCACGGACACAGGGTCGGGGCCATAGGGCTAGGTCCAGAAACTCAAAAGCTTGAAACCAAGAATCATTGCCCGAGCATCAATCAAGTGGATTAAGGGAGGTGGGCAAGGCAAAGGGAATAAAGTGACAGGGTAGGAACATGTTCAATTGAGTAGGCCAAGGAAAGGTGGTGTGGGAAGAAACCCAAGGTGGTATGGCCAGTGGGTGTGGGGCCGGGACATAGTGCTGGCACATGGGGAAAGTGGCATTTGTGGAAAGGTATTTAAAGAAATCAAATGGCCAGGGGCCTTGGGAAAGGTTTATGGGAGTAGAAGCTAAGGCCAGGGGTACTGGGGCAGGGCAAAGGGTCAGGAACATTGGGCCAAGGGGGCTGGGGCAGGGGCATTGGGGAAGGGTCACAGGCCAATTTTGGAGACTCAAGAGCTTCGAGTAGGAAACAAGGCTGCAGCATAAAGCCAGGAGATTAACTAAGGTGGACAAGGGCAAGGGAATAAAGTCATGTTCAATTAGGTAGGCCCAGGAAATGTGGTATGGGGTACAATATATGGCAGTATGGCCTGTGTGATTTGGTCAATGACATAGTGCCAGGCACATTGGGGAATGGGTATTGGGGCAGGTGCATTTGGGCCAAGGGGGAGGGTCATGGTAGCAGGGGCATAGGAACAGAGCCATTGGGAACAGGCCAAAGAGCCACGGCCATAGGGCCTCGGACACTGAGGAAACAGCTCCGGAACAGGGGCACTTGGGCAACAGGCATATGGCCAGGGCCACAGGCCCAGTTTTGGACACTGAAGGGCTTCAAGCCAAGAAATATGGCTGGCACATAAAAACAGAATATTGGGCGAGGTGGCCAAAGTTAAGGACATCAATGACAGTGTGGGACCTAGTCAACCGTGAAGGCCAGAGGAACTTGTTCAGGAGTAAATCCCAAGGCAGTAAACTCAATGGGATATGGCCAATAACATGTTGACAGGGGCAGTGGGGTGGAGGCGGCATAGGGCTGGGGGCACTGGGGCATAGGACCACGGGCCATGGGTAAGGGGCACTGGGGCAGGAGCATTGGTCTCAGGCATAGAGTCAAGGCCATGGGGCAAATTTCGGAGTCTCAAGAGCTTGAAGCCAAGAAAGATGACTGGAGAATAAAGCCCGGAGGATAGACGAGGTGGGCCAGGACAACAGAATGAGGTGACAGAGGGGGCATGGGGTCCGTTGAGGAGGCCAAAGACATGTAGTCAGGGGTAAAACACAACACAGTCCGGCCAGTGAGATTCGGCTAGCTATATAGTGACAGGAATCTTAGGGCATGGGCATTGGGGCAGAGACAACGGCATGGGTAAAGGGACAATGACAAAGGACCAGAGCCCAGGGAACTTGCAACACGGTCAATGTGACAGGGCATAGCACCAAGAGCCTTTGGGCACGGGCATTTGAGCAGAAGCTGAAGGCCAGGGACATAGGAGCAGGGGCATACAGCCAAGGGTCAGAGTCATAGGACCAGGTCTGCTGACTCAAGACCTTGAAGCCCAGAATCAAGGCCCTGGGAGCAAACAGAATAACCGTGACAGGGTAGGGACATGGTCATTTGTTTAGGCCAAGGATAGGAGGTCTGGGCAAAAACCGAAGGTGATATGGCCAGTGGGTTTGGGGCAGAGACATAGTGCCTGGCACGTGGGGGAAGGTGCATTCATCCAAAGGCATTTGGGCAAATGAAAAGGCCAGGGACCATGGGGCAGGGTTATTGGAGGCAAAGTTAGGGCGAGAGCAATTTGAGCAAGACAAAGAGCCACAAGCCTTGGGCCATGGGCACTGTGGTAAGGGCATTGGAACAGGGGCTTTGGGGCAGGGGCAAGTGTCTAGGGGCATAGGGCCAATTTCAGAGACTCAAGGGCATTAAGCCAAGAAGCATGGCCAGAGCATGAAGCCAGGGGATTAAGCAAGGTGGACAAGGCCAAGGGAAGAAAGTGACAGGGTACGGACGTGTTCCATGTGGTATGTTGAAGAAATGTGATGTGGGGTGGAACCTAAGGCTGTATGGCCTGTGGGATTTGTTCAACGACATAGTGCTGGGGACACTGGGGAATGGGCATTGGGGTGGGGCATTTGGGCAAAGCAGAGGGCCAGGGACAATGGGGCAGGGCCTTTGGGATGGGGAAAAGAGCCATGGGCATAGGACCCGGGACACTGGATAAACGGCACTGGAGCAGGGGCCACAGGGCCAATTTTGGAGACTCGCAGGCTTCAAGCCAAGAAATACAACCAGTCCATAAAATCATTATATTAGGCAAGGTGGCCAAGGTTAAAGAATTCAATGACAGGGTGGGGACCTAGTCGAGGGAGAAGGCCAGCGGAACTTCTTCAGGAGTAAATCCCAAGGCAGTAAAGCCAATGGGATATGCCCAATAACATGTTGACGGGGGCAATGGTGTGCAGGCATAAGGCTGGGGTCACTGCGGCATAGGTCCACGGATCATGGGTAAGGAGCAATGAGTTAGGAGCATTGGTCTGGGGCATAGGGTCATGGCCATACGACAAATTTCGGAGCCTCAACAGCCTGAGGTCAAGAAATATGGCCAGGGAATAAAGACAAGGATTAGGCAAGATGGGCGAGGAGAATGGAATGAGGTGACAGGGTGGAGAAACAGTCAATTGAGGAGTACTAAGGGGTGAAACACAAAGCAGTCCAGCCACTGGGATACAACGAGGGACATAGTGCCTGGAATCTGAGGACATGGGCATGGGGGCAGAGATATTGGCATGGTTAAAGCGTCAATTGCAAAGGGCGAAGGGCCAGGAAACCTGACATAGTATAAATACAATGGGGGCATTGGGACAGGGACAAAGCACCAAGAGGCTTTGGGCCCAGGCATGTGAACAGAGGTTTAAGGCTAGGGACATAGGAGCAGGGGCACAGGGCCAAGGACACAGGGTAAGGGCCATAGGGCTAGGTCCAGAAACTCTAAAGCTTGAAACCAAGAATCATTGCCCCAACGTCATTCCAATGGATTAGGGGAGGTGGGCAAGGCAAAGGGAATAAAGTGACAGGGTAGGGACATGTTCAATTGAGTAGGCCAAGGAAAGGTGGTGTGGGAGAAACCCAAGTTGGTATGGGCAATGGGTTTGGGGCCAGGACATAGGGCCTGGCACACGGGGGAAAGTGGCATTTGTGGAAACATATTTAGAGAAGTCAAATGGCCACAGGCCTTGGGGAAGGTTTATGTGAGTAGAAGCTAAGGCCAGGGACAGGGGGGCAGGGCATAGGGCCAGGAATATTGGGCCAAGGGGGCTGGGGCAGGGGGATTGGGATTAGCGAAGGGGAATAGGCCAATTGTGGAGACTCAAGGGCTTTGAGTAGGAAACATGGCTGCACCATAAAGCCAAGGGATTAAGTAAGGTGGACAAGGTCAAGGAAATAAAGTCATGTTCAATTTGGTAGGCAGAGGAAATGTGGTGTGGGGTACAATCTCTGGCAGTATGGCCTGTGCGATTTGGTCAATGACACAGTGACAGGCACATGGGGGAATGGGAGTTGGGGCAGCTGCCTTTGAGCAAAGGGAGAGGGTCATGGTAGCAGGGGCATAGGGACAGGGCCATTGAGAACAGGGCAAAGAGCCATGGGTATAGGGCCTTGGAAACTGGGGAAGCTTGAAGCCAAGATATATGGCCGGCACATAAAACAGAATATTGGGCGAGAGGGCCAAAGTTAAGGCGATCAAAGACAGTGTGGGATCTAGTCAACCGTGAAGGGCAGAGGAACTTGTTTAGGAGTAAATCCCAAGGCAGTAAAGCCAATGGGATATGTTGGCGGCATAGGGCTGGGGGCACTGCGGCATAGGACCAAGGGCCATGGGTAAGGGCACTGGGGCAGGAACATTGGTCCCAGGCATAGAGTCAAGGCCATGGGGCAAATTTCGGAGTCTCAAGAGCTTGAAGCCAAGAAAGATGCCCGGAGAATAAAGCCCGGAGGTTAGGCAAGGTGGGCCAGGACAATAGAATGAGGTGACAGAGGGGGCACAGGGTCAATTGAGGAGGTCAAAGACATGTAGTCAGGGGTAAAACATAGGACAGTCCGGCCAGTGAGATTCGGCTAGGTATATAGTGCCAAGAATCTTAGGGCATGGGCACCGGGGCAGAGACAATGGCATGGGTAAAGGGACAATCACAAAGGACCAGGGCCCAGGAAACTTGCATCAGGGTCAATGTGACAGGGGCATAGCACCAAGAGCCTTTGGGCACGGGCATTTCAGCACAGGTTTAAGGCTAGGGACATAGGAGCTGGGGCACAGGGCCAAGGACACAGGGCCAGGGCCGTAGGGCTAGGTCCGGAAACTCAAAAGCTTGGAACCAAGAATCATTGCCCCAGCAGCAATCCACTGCATTAAGGGAGGTGGGCAAGGCAAAGGGAATAAAGTGATAGGGTAGGAACATGTTCAATTGAGTAGGCCAAGGAAAGGTGGTGTGGAGAGAAACCCAAGGTGGTATGGCCAGTGGGTGTGGGGCCGGAACATAGGGCCTGGCACACGGGGGAAGTGGCATTTGTGGAAAGGTATTTAGAGAAATCAAATGGCCAAGGGCCTTGGGGAAGGTTTATGGGAGTAGAAGCTAAGGCCAGGGGCAGTGGGGCAGGGCAAAGGGACAGGAACATTGGGCCACGGGGCTGGGGCAGGGGCATTGGGGAAGGGGCATAGGCCAATTTTGGAGATGCAAGGGCTTCGAATAGGAAACATGGCTGCAGCATAAAGCCAGGGAATTAGGTAAGGTGGACAAGGCAAGGGAATAAAGTCATGTTCAATTTGGTAGGCAGAGGAAATGTGGTGTGGCGTACAACCTATGGCAGTATGGCCTGTGAGATTTGGTCAATGACATAGTGCCAGGGACATTGGCGAATGGGTATTGGGGCAGGTGCATTGGAGCAAAGGGGGAGGGCCATGGTAGCAGGTGCATAGGGACAGGGCCTTTGGGAACAGGACAAAGAGCCATGGGCATAGGGCCTTGGAAATTGGGGAAACGGCTCCGGAACAGGGGCACTTGGGCAACGGGCATATGGCCAGGGCCATAGGGCCACTTTTGGAGACTGAAGGGCTTCAAGCGAAGAAATATGGCCAGCACATAAAACAGAATATTGGGCGAGGTGGCTAAAGTTAAGGAGATCAATGACAGTGTGGGACCTAGTCAACCATGAAGGCCAGAGCAATGTGTTCAGGACTAAACCCCAAGGCAGTAAAGCCAAAGGGATAGGGCCAGTAACACGTTGACAGGGGCAGTTGGGGGGAGGCAGCATAGGGCTGGGGGCACTGGGGCATAGGACCACGGGCCATGGGTAAGGGACACTGGGGCAGGAGCGTTGGTCCTAGGCATAGAGTTACGGCCATGGGGCAAATTTCGGAATCTTAAGCTTGAAGCCAAGAAAGAAGGCCGGAGAATAAAGCCCGGAGGTTAGGCGAGGTGGGCCAGGGCAACAGAATGGGGTGACAGAGTGAGCACGTGGTCAATTGAGGAGGGCAAAGACATGTAGTCGGGGTAAAACATAAGACAGTCCGGCCAGTGAGATTCGGCTAGCTATATAGTGCCAGGAATCTTACGGCATGGACATTGGGGCAGAGACAACAGCATGGGTGAAGGGACAAGCACAAAGGACCAGGGCCCAGGAAACTTGCATCAGGGTCAATGTGACAGGGGCATAGCACCAAGAACCTTTGGGCACGGGCATCTCAGCAGAGGTTTAAGGATATGGACATAGGAGCAGGGACACAGGGCCAAGGACACAGAGTAAGGGCCATAGGGCTAGGTCCGAAAACTCAAAAGCTTGGAACCAAGAATCATTGCCCCAGCATCAATCCAGTGCTTTAAGGGAGGTGTACAAGGCAAAGGGAATAAAGTGACAGGGTAGGGACATGTTCAATTGAGTAGGCCAAGGAAAGGTGGTGTGGAGAGAAACCTAAGGTGGTATGGCTAGTGGGTTTGGGGACAGGACATAGGGCCTAGCACACGGGGGAAGTGGCATTTGTGGAAACATATTTAGAGAAATCAAATGGCCAGGGGCCTTGGAGAAGGTTTATGGGAGTAGAAGCTAAGGCCAGGGGCAGTGGGACAGGGCAAAGGGCCAGGAACATTGGGCCAAGGGGCCTGGGGCAGGGGCATTGGGATGAGCGAAGGGGCATTGGGGAAGTAGTATCGGGGAATGGGCATAGGGCGATTTTGGAGACTCAAGGATTTCGAGTAGGAAACATGGCTGCAGCATAAAGCCAGGGAATTAAGTAAGGTGGACAAGGCCAAGGGGATATAGTCATATTCAATTTGGTAGGCCGAGGAAATGTGGTGTGGGGTACAACCTATGGCAGTATGGCCTGTTTGATTTGGTCAATGACATAGTGCCAGGCACACTGGGGAATGGGCATTGGGGCAGGTGCATTTGGGCCAAGGGGGAGGGTCATGGTAGCAGGGGCATAGGGACAGGGCTATTGGGAATAGGCCAAAGAGCCACGGCCATAGGGCCTCAGACACTGGGGAAACGGCTCCGGAACAGGGGCACTTGGGCAACGGACATATGGCCAGGGCCATAGGCCCAGTTTTGGAGACTGAAAAGCTTCAAGCCAAGATATATGGCGGGCACATAAAAACAGAATACTGGGTGAGGTGGCCAAAGGTAAGGACATCAAGGACAGTTTGGGACCTAGTCAACCGTGAAGGACAGAGGTACTTGTACAGGAGTAAATCCCAAGACAGTAAAGCGAATGGGACATGGCCAAAAACATGTTGACAGGGGCAGTGGGGGGGAGGCGGCATAGGGCTGGGGGCACTGGGGCATAGGAACACGGGCCATAGGTAAGGGGCACTGGGGCAGGAGCATTGGTCCCAGGCATAGAGTCAAGGCCATGGGGGCATAGAGTCAAGGCCATGGGGCAAATTTCAGAGTCTCAAGAGCTTGAAGCCAAGAAAGATGGTCGGAGAATAAAACCCGGAGGTTAGGCGAGGAGGGCCAGGACAACAGAATGAGGTGATAGAGGGGGCACGGGGTCAATTGAGGAGGTCAAAGACATATAGTCAGGTGTAAAACATAAGAAAGTCCGGCCAGTGAGATTCAGCTAGGTATACGGTGCCAGGAATCTCAGGGCATGGGTATTGGGGCAGAGACAACGGCATGGGTAAAGGAACAATCAAAAAGCACCAGGGCCCAGGAAACTTGCAACAGGGTCAGTGTGACAGGGGAATAGCACCAAGAGCCTTTACATGGGCATTTCAGCAGAGGTTTAAGGCTAGGGACATAGGAGCAGGGGCACAGGGCCACGTTCATAAGGTCAGGGCATAGGGCTAGGTACGGAAACTCTAAAGCTTGAAACCAAGAATCATGGCCCCAGCAGCAATCCAGCAGATTAAGGGAATAAAGTGACAGCGTAGGAACATGTTCAATTGAGTAGGCCAAAGAAAGGTGGTGTGGGGAGAAACCCAAGGTGGTATGGGCAGTGGGTTTGCGGCCGGGACAAAGGGCCTGGCACACGGGGGAAAGTGGCATTTGCGGAAATGTATTTAGAGAAATCAAATGGCCAGGGGCCTTGGGGAAGGTTTATGGGAGTAGAAACTAAGGCCAGGGGCAGTGGGGCAGGGCAACGGGCCAGGAATATTGGGCCAAGGGGCTGGGGCAGGGACATTGGGATTAGCGAAGGCGCATATGCCAATTGTGGAGACTCAAGGGCTTTGAGTGGGAAACATGGCTGCAGCATAAAGCCAGGGGATTAACTAAGGTGGACAAGGCCAAGGAAATAAAGTCATGTTCAATTTGGTAGGCCGAGGAAATGTGGTGTGGGGTACAATCTCTGGCAGTATGGCCTGTGCGATTTGGTCAATGACATAGTGACAGGCACATGGGGGAATGGGAGTTGGGGCAGCTGTCTTTGGGCAAAGGGAGAGGGTCATGGTAGCAGGGGCATAGAGACAGGGCCATTGATTACAGGGCAAAGAGCCGTGGGTATAGGGCCTTGGAAACTGGGGAAGCTTGAAGCCAAGATATATGGCCGGCACATAAAACAGAATATTGGGCGAGAGGGCCAAAGTTAAGGCGATCAAAGACAGTGTGGGATCTAGTCAACCGTGAAGGCCAGAGGAACTTGTTTAGGAGGAAATCCCAAGGCAGTAAAGCCAATGGGATATGGCCAATAACATGTTGGCGGCATAGGGCTAGGGGCACTTCTGCATAGGATCAAGGGCCATGGGTAAGGGCACTGGGGCAGGAACATTGGTCCCAGGCATAGAGTTAAGGCCATGGGGCAAATTTCAGAGTCTCAAGAGCTTGAAGACAAGAAAGATGGCCGGAGAATAAAGCCCGGAGGTTAGGCGAGGTGGGCCAGGACAACAGAATGAGGTGACAGAGGGGGCACAGGGTCAATTGAGGAGGTCAAAGACATGTAGTCAGGGGTAAAACATAAGACAGTCCAGCCACTGAGATTCGGCTAGGTATATAGTGCCAAGAATCTTAGGGCATGGGCACTGGGGCAGAGACAACGGTATGGGTAAAGGGACAATCACAAAGGACCAGGGCCCAGGAAACTTGCATCAGGGTCAATGTGACAGGGGCATAGCACCAAGAACTTTGGACACGGGCATTTCAGCAGAGGTTTAAGGCTAGGGACATAGGAGCAGGGGCACAGGGCCAAGGACACAGGGTCAGGGCCATAGGGCTAGGTCCGGAAACTCAAAAGCTTGGAACCAAGAATCATTGCCCCAGCAGCAATCCAGTGCTTTAAGGGAGGTGGACAAGGCAAAGGGAATAAAGTGACAGGGTAGGGACATGTTCAACTGAGTAGGCCAAGGAAAGGTGTTGTGGAGAGAAACCCAAGGTGGTATGGCCAGTGGGTTTGGGGCCAGAACATAGGGCCTGGCACACGGGGGAAGTGGCATTTGTGGAACGATATTTAGAGAAATCAAATGGCCAGGGGCCTTGGGGAAGGTTTATGGGAGTAGAAGCTAAGGGCAGGGGGAGTGGGGCAGGACAAAGGGACAGGAATATTGGGCCATGGGGGCAGGGGCAAGGGCATTGGGGCAGGGGTATTGGGAAAGGGGCATTGTGGAAGGGGCATACGTCTAGGGGCATAGGCCAATTTTGGAGACTCAAGGGCTTCGAATAGGAAACATGGCTGCAGCATAAAGCCAGGGAATTAAGTAAGGTGGACAAGGCAAGGGAATAAAGTCATGTTCAATTTGGTAGGCCGAGGAAATGTGGTGTGGGGTACAACTTATGGCAGTATGGCCTGTGCGATTTGGTCAATGACATACTGCCAGGCACATTGGGGAATGGGTATTGGGGTAGGTGCATTGGAGCAAAGGGGGAGGGTCACGGTAGCAAACGCATAGGGACAGGGCCATTGGGAACAGGACAAAGAGCCATGGGCATAGGGCCTCGGACACTGGGGAAATGGCTCCAGAACAGGGGCACATGAGCAACGGGCATATAGCGAGGGCCATAGGGCCACTTTTGGAGACTGAAGGGCTTCAAGTGAAGAAATAAGGCCAGCACATAAAACAGAAAATTCAGCGAGGTGGCCAAAGACAAGGAGATCAATGATAGTGTGGGACCTAGTCAACCGTGAAGGCCACAGGAACGTTTTCACGACTAAACCCCAAGGCAGTAAAGCCAATGGGATATGGCCAATAACATGTTGACAGGGGCAGTGGGGGGGGAGGCCGCATAGGGCGGGGGACACTGGGGCATAGGACCACAGGCCATGGGTAAGGGGCACTGGATCAGGAGCATTGTCCCAGGCATAGAGTCAAGGCCATGGGGAAAATTTTGAAGTGTCAAGAGCTTGAAGCCGAGAAAGATGGGCGGAGAATGGAGCCGGGAGTTTAGGCGAGGTGGGCCAGGACAACAGAATGAGGTGACACAGGGGGCACGGGGTCAATTGAGGAGGTCAAAGACATGTAGTCAGGGGTAAAACATAAGACAGACTGGCCACTGAGATTCGGCTAGGTATATAGTGTCAAGAATCTTAGGGCATGGGCATTGGGGCAGAGACAACGGCATGGTTAAAGGGACAATCAAAAAGGAACAGGGGCCAGGAAAATTGCAACAGGATCAATGTGACAGGGGCATAGCACCAAGAGCCTTTGGGCACGGCATTTCAGCAGAGGTTTAAGGATAGGGACATAGGAGCAGGGGCACAGGGCCACGTTCATAAGGTCAGGGCCATAGGGCTAGGTCCGGAAACTGTAAAGCTGGAAACCAAGAATCATTGCCCCAACATCATTCTAGTGGATTAGAGGAGGTGGGCAAGGCAAAGGGAATAAAGTGACAGGGTAGGGACATGTTCAATTGAGTAGGCCAAGGAAAGGTGGTGTGGGGAGAAACCCAAGGTGGTATGGCCCGTGGGTTTGGGGCCGGGACATAGGGCCTGGGACACCGGGGAAGTGACATTTGTGGAAATGTATTTAGAGAAATCAAATGGCCAGGGGCCTTGGGGAAGGTTTATGAGAGTAGAAGCTAAGGCCAGGGGCAGTGGGGCAGAGCAAAGGGCCAGGAACATTGGGCCAAGGGGGCTGGGGCAGGGGCATTGGGATTCAGGAAGGGGCACTGGGGAAGGGGCATACGTCTAGAGGCATAGGCCAATTGTGGAGACTCAAGGGCTTCGAGTGGGAAACATGGCTGCAGCATAAAGCCAGGGGATTAAGTAAGGTAGACAAGGCCAAGGGAATAAAGTTACGTTCAATTTCGTAGGCTGAGGAAATGTGGTGTGGGGTACAAGCTCTGGCAGTATGGTCTGTGCGATTTGGTCAATGACATAGTGATAGGCACATGGGGGAATGGGAGTTGGGGCAGCTGCCTTTGGGCAAAGGGGGAGGGTCATGGTAGCAGGGGCATAGGTAAAGGGCCATTGAGAACAGGGCAAAGAGTCATGGGTACAGGGCCTCGGACACTGGGGAAATGGCTGGGGAACAGGGGCAGTTGGGCAACAGGCATAAGGCCAGGGCCATAGGCCTAGTTTTGGAGACTGAAAAGCTTCAAGCTAAGATATATGGCCGGCACATAAAACAGAATATTGGGCGAGGTGGCAAAAGATAAGGAGATCAATGACAGTGTGAGTGAGACCTAGTCAACCGTGAAGGCCAGAGGTACTTGTTTAGCAGTAAATCCCAAGGCAGTAAAGTCAATGGGATATGGCCAATAACATGTTGACAGGGGCAGTGGGGGGGAGGTGGTATAGGGCTGGGGTCACTGGGGCATAGGACCACGGGCCAAGAGTAAGGGGCACTGGGGCAGGAGAATTGGTCCCAGGCATAGAGTCAAGGTCATGGGGCAAATTTCAAAGTGTCAAGGGCTTGAAGCCAAGAAAGATGGCCGGAGAATAGAGCCCGGAGGTTAGGCGAGGTGGGCCAGGACAACAGAACGAGGTGACATAGTGAGCACGTGGTCAGTTGAGGAGGCCAAAGACATGTAGTCAGGTATAAAACATAAGACAGTCCGGCCAGTGAGATTCGGCTAGCTATATAGTGCCAGGAATCCTAGGGCATGGGCATTGGGGCAGAGACATCGGCATGGATAAAGGGACAAAGGACCAGGGCCCAGGAAACTTGCAACATGGTCAATGTGACAGGGGCATAGCACCAAGAACCTTTGGGCACGGGCAATTCAGCAGAGGTTTCAGGCTAGGGACATAGGAGCAGGGGCACAGGGCCAAGGACACAGTGTCAGGGCCATAGGGCTAGGTCCGGAAACTCAAAAGCTTGAAACCAAGAATCATTGCCCCAGCAACAATCCAGTGCATTAAGGGAGGTGGGCAAGGCAAAGGGAATAAAGTGACAGGGTAGGGACATGTTCAATTGAGTAGGCCAAGGAAAGGTGGTTTGGGGAGAAACCCAAGGTGGTATGGCCAGTGGGTTTGGGGCCGGGACATAGGACCTGGCACACAAGGGAAGTGGCATTTGTGGAAACATATTTAGAGAAATCAAATGGCCAGGGGCCTTGGGGAAGGTTTATGGGAGTAGAAGCTAATGCCAAGGGAGGGCAGTGGGGCAGGGCAAAGGGTCAGGAACATTGGGCAAAGGGCCAGGAACATTGGGCCAAGGGGACTGGGGCAGGTGCATTGGGATTAGCGAAGGGGTATTGGGGAAGGGGCATACGTCTAGGGGCATAGGCCCATTTTGGAGACTCAAGTGCTTCGAGTAGGAAACATGGCTGCAGCATAAAGCCAGGGGATCAAGTAAGGTGGACAAGGCCAAGGGGATACAGTCATGTTCAGTTTGTTGGCCGAGGAAATGTTGTGTGGGGTACAACCTATGGCAGTATGTGTGATTTGGTCAATGACATAGGGCCAGGCGCATTGGGGAATGGGCACTGGGGCAGGTGCATTTCAGCCAAGGGGGAGGGTCATGGTAGCAGGGGCATAGGGACAGGGCTATTGGGAACAGGCCAAAGAGCCACGGCCATAGGGCCTCGGACACTGGGGAAACGGCTCCGGAACTGGGGCACTTGGGCAACGGGCATATGGCCAGGGCCATAGGCCCAGTTTTGGAGAATGAAGGGCTTCAAGCCAAGATATATGGCCGGCACATAAAAACAGAATACTGGGCGAGGTGGCCAAAGTTAAGGAGATTCAATGACAGTGTGGGACCTAGTCAACTGTGAAGGCCAGAGGTACTTGTTCAGGAGTAAATCCCAAGGCACTAAAGCCAATGGGATATGGCCAATAACATGTTGACAGGGGCAGTGGGGGGGAGGCAGTATAGGGAGGGGGGCACTGGGGCATAGGACTACGGGCCATGGGTAAGGGGCACTGGGGCAGGAGCATTAGTCCCAGGCATAGAGTCAAGGCCATGGGGCAAATTTCAGAGTCTCAAGAGCTTGAAGCCAAGAAAGATGGCCAGAGAATAAAGCCCGGAGGTTAGGCGAGGTGGGCCAGGAAAACAGAATGAGGTGACAGAGTGACACGTGGTCAATTCAGAAGGCCAAAGACAAGTAGTCAGGGGTTAAACAGAAGACAGTCCAGCCAGTGAGATTCAGCTAGCTATACAGTGCCTGGAATCTTAGGGCATGGGCATTGGGGCAGAGACAACGGCATGGGTAAAGGGACAATCACAGAGGAACAGGGCCCACGAAACTTGCAACAAGGTCAATGTGACAGGGGCATAGCACCAAGAGCCTTTGGGCACGGGCATTTCAGCAGAGGTTTAAGGCTAGGGATGTAGGAGCACAGGGACAGGGCCATAGGGCTAGGGCCGGAAACTCAAAAGCTTGAAACCAAGAATCATTGCCCCAGCAGCAATCCAGTGGATTAAGGGAGGTGGGCAAGGCAAAGGGAATAAAGTGACAGGGTAGGGACATGTTCAATTGAGTAGGCCAAGGAAAGGTGGTTTGGGGAGAAACCCAAGTTGGTACGGCCAGTGGGTTTGGGGCCGGGACATAGGGCCTGGCACATGGGGGAAAGTGGCATTTGCGGAAACGTATTTAGAGAAATCAAATGGCCAGGGCCCTTGCGGAAGGTTTATGGATGTAGAAGCTAAGGCCAGGGGCAGTGGGGCAGGGGCATTGGGATTAGGGAAGGGACATAGGCCAATTGTGGAGACTCAAGGGCTTCGAGTAGGAAACATGGCTGTAGCATAAAGCCAGGGGATTAACTAAGGTGGACAAGGCCAAGGAAATAAAGTCATGTTCAATTTGGTAGGCCGAGGAAATGTGATGTGGGGTACAATCTCTGGCAGTTTGGCCTATGCGATTTGGTCAATGACATAGTGACAGGCACAAGGGGGAATGGGAGTTGGGGCAGCTGCCTTTGGTCAAAGGGACAGGGTCATGGTAGCAGGGGCATAGGGACAGGGCCATTGAGAACAGGGCAAAGAGCCACGGGTATAGGGCCTCGGAAACTGGGGAAGCTTGAAGCCAAGATGTATGGCCGGCACATAAAACAGAATATTGGGCGAGATGGCCAGCGTTAAGGAGATCAATGACAGTGTGGCATCTAGTCAACCGTGAAGGCCAGAGGAACTTGTTCAGGAGTAAATCCCAAGCAGTAAAGCCAATGGGATATGGCCAATAACATATTGACAGGGGCAGTGGGGGGAGGCCGCATAGGGCTGGGGCACTGGGGCATAGGACCATGGGCCATGGGTAAGGGCACTGGGGCAGAAGCATTGGTCCCAGGCATAGAGTCAAGGCCATGGGGCAAATTTTGGAATCTCAAGAGCTTGAAGCCAAGAAAGATGGCCAGAGAATAAAGCCCGGATGTTAGACAAGGTGGGCCAGGAAAACAAAATGAGGTGACAGAGGGGGCACGGGGTCAATTGAGGAGGTCAAAGACATGTAGTCAGGGGTAAAACAAGACAATCCGGCCAGTGAGATTCGGCTAGCTATATAGTGCCAGGAATCTTAGGGCATGGGCATTGGGGCAGAGACAACGGCATGGGTAAAGGGACAGTCACAAAGGACCAGGGCCCAGGAAACTTGCATCAGGGTCAATGTGACAGGGGCATAGCACCAAGAGCCTTTGGGCATGGGCATTTCAGCACAGGTTTAAGGCTAGGGATATAGGAGCAGGGGCACAGGGCCAAGGACACAGGGTCAGGGCCATAGGGCTAGGTCCGGAAACTCTGAAGCTTGCAACCAAGAATCATTGCCTCAGCAGCAATCCAGTGCATTAAGGGAGGGGGGCGAGGCAAAGGGAATAAAGTGGCAGGGTAGGGACATGTTCAATTGAGTAGGCCAAGGAAAGGTGGTGTGGAGAGAAAACCCAAGGTGGTATGCCCAGTGGGTTTGGGGCCGGGATATAGGACCTGGCACACGGGGGAAGTGGCATTTGTGCAAAGGTATTTAGAGAAATCAAATGGCGAGGAGCCTTGGGGAAGGTTTATGGGAGTAGAAGCTAAGGCCAGGGGCAGTGGAGCAGGGCAAAGGGACAGGAACATTGGGCCAAGGGGCCTGGGGCAGGGGCATTGCGGCAGGGGCATTGGGGCAGGGGCTTTGGGGAAGGGGCATACATCTAGGGGCATAGGCCAATTTTGGAGACTCAAGGGCTTCGAATAGGAAACATGGCTGGCTGCAGCATAAAGCCAGGGAATTAAGTAAGGTGGACAAGGCAAGGGAATAAAATCATGTTCAATTTGGTAGGCTGAGGAAATGTGGTGTGGCGTACAACCTATGGTAGTATGGCCTGTGTGATTTGGTCAATGACATAGTGCCAGGCACACTGGGGAATGGGTATTGGGGCAGATGCATTGGAGCAAAGGGCGAGGATCATGGTAGCAGGCGCACAGGGACAGGGCCATTGGAACAGGACAAAGAGCCATGGGCATAGGGCCTCGGACATTGGGGAAACGGCTCTGGAACAGGGGCACATGGGCAACAGGCATATGGCCAGGGCCATACGGCCACTTTTGGAGACTGAAGGGCTTCAAGCCAAGAAATATGGCCGGCACATAAAACAGAATATTGGGCGAGGTGGCCAATGTTCAGGAGATCAATGTCAGTATGGGACCTAGTCAACTGTGAAGGCCAGAGGAACTTGTTTAGGAGTAAATCCCAAGGCAGTAAAGCCAATGGGATATGGCCAATAACATGTTGACAGGGGCAGTGGGGGGGAGGTCGCATAGGGCTGGGGTCACTGGGGCATAGGACCACGGGCCATGGGTAAGGGGCACTTGGGCAGGAGCATTGGTCCCAGCTATAGAGTCAAGGCCATGGGGCAAATTTCGAAGTGTGAAGAGCTTGAAGCCGAGAAAGATGGCCGGAGAATAGAGCCCAGAGTGTAGGCAAGGTGGGCCAGGACAACAGAATGAGGTGACAGAGGGTGCATGGGTCAACTGAGGAGGTCAAAGACATGTAGTCAGGGGTAAAGCATAAGACAGTCCAGCTAGTGAGACTCAACTAGGTATATAGTGCCAGGAATCTTACGGCATCGGCACTGGGGCAGAGACAACGGCATGGGTAAAGGGACAATCGCAAAGGAACAGGGCCCAGGAAAATTGCAACAGGGACAATGTGACAGGGGAATAGCACCAAGAGGCTTTGGGCACGGGCATTTCAGCAGAGGTTTAAGGCTAGGGACATAGGAGCAGGGGCACAGGGCCACGTTCATAAGGTCAGGGCCATAGGGCTAGGTCCGGAAACTCTAGCGCTTAAAAACAAGAATCATTGCCCCAACATCATTCTAGGGGATTAGAGGAAGTGGTCAAGGCAAAAGGAATAAAGTGACAGGGTAGCAACATGTTCAATTGAGTAGGCCAAGGAAAAGTGGTGTGGGGAGAAACCCAACGTGGTATGGCCAGTGGGTTTCGGGCTGGGACATAGGGCCTGGCACACGGGGGAAGTGGCATTTGTTGAAATGTATTTAGAGAAATCAAATGACCAGGGGCCTTGGGGAAGGTTTATGGGAGTAGAAGCTAAGGCTAGGGGCAGTGGGGCAGGGTAAAGGGCCAAGGGTCCTGGGGCAGGGGCATTGGGATTAGGGAAGGGACATTGGGGAAGGGGCCTTGGGGAAGAGGCATACATCTAGGGGCATAGGCCAATTTAGGAGACTCAAGGGCTTCGAGTAGGAAACATGGCTGCAGCATAAAGCCAGGGAATAAAGTCGTGTTCAATTGGGTAGGACGAGGAAATGTGCTGTGGTGTACAACCTACGCCAGAATGGCCTGCGCGATTTGGTCAATGACAGTGCCAGGCACATTGTGGAATCGGTATTGGGGTAGGTGCATTGGAGGAAAGGGGGAGGGTCATGGTAGCAAAAGCATAGGGACAGGGCCATGGAGAACAGGGCAAAGAGCCATGGGCACAGGGCCTCGGACACTGGGGAAATTGCTCCGGAACAGGGGCACTTGGGCAACGGGCATATGGCCAGGGCCATAGGCCCAGTTTGGGAGACTGAAGAGCTTCAAGCCAAGATATATGGCTGGCACATGAAACAGAATATTGGGCGAGGTGGCCAAAGTTAAGGAGATCAATGACAGTGTGGGACCTAGTCAACCGTTAAGGCCAGAGGAACTTGTTCAGGAGTAAATCCCAAGGCAGTAAGCCAATAGGATATGGGCAATAACATGTTGACAGGGGCAATGAGGTGGAGGCAGCATAGGGCTGGGTTCACTGGGGCATAGGACCATGGGCCATGGGTAAGGGACACTGGGGCAGGAGCATTGGTCCCAGGCATAGACTCAAGGCCATGGGGCAAATTTCGAAGTGTCAAGACCTTGAAGCCAAGAAAGATGGCCAGAGAATAGAGCCCGGAGGTTAGGCGAGATGGGCCAGGACAACAGAATGAGGTGACAAGGGTGCATAGGGTCAATTGAGGAGGCCAAAGACATGTAGTCAGGGATAAAACATAAGACAGTCCAGTCAGTGAGATTCAACTAGGTATATAGTGCCAGGAATCTTAGGGCATGGACATTGGGGCAGAGATAACAGCATGGGTAAAGGGACAATCACAAAGGACAAGGGCCCAGGAAACTTGCAACAGGGTCAGTGTGACAGGGGCATAGCACCAAGAGCCTTTGGGCACGGGCATTTCAGCAGAGGTTTAAGGATAGGGACACAGGAACAGGGGCACAGGGCCAAGGACACAGGGTCAGGGCCATAGGGCTAGGTCCGAAAACTCTAAAGCTTGAAACCAAGAATCATTGCCCCAACGTCATTCCAATGGATTAGGGGAGATGGGCAAGGCAAAGGGAATAAAGTGACAGGGTAGGGACATGTTCAATTGAGTAGGCCAAGGAAAGGTGGTGTGGGGAGAAACCCAAGGTGGTATGGCCAGTGGGTTTAGGGCTGGGACATAGGGCCTGGGACACAGGGGAAGTGGCATTTGTGGAAAGGTATTTAGAGAAATCAAATGGCCAGGGGCCTTTGGGAAGGTTTATGGGAGTAGAAGCTAAGGCCAGGGGCAGTGGGGCAGGGCAAAGGGCCAGGAACATTGGGCCAAGGGGGATGGGGCAGGGGCATTGGGATTAGGGAAGGGACATTGGGGAAGGGGCATCCGTCTAGGGGCATAGGCCAATTTTGGAGACTCAAGGGCTTCGAGTAGGAAACATGGCTGCAGCATAAAGCCAGGGGATTAAGTAAGGTGGATAGGGCCAAGTCATGTTCAATTTGGTAGGCTGAGGAAATGTGGTGTGGGGTACAACCTATGGCAGTATGACCTGTGCAATTTGGTCAATGACATAGTGCAAGGCACATTCGGGAATGGTCATTGGAGCAGGTCAAAGGGGAGGGTAAGGGTAGCAGAGGCATAGGAACAGGGCTATTGGGAACAGGCCAAGGAGCCATGGCCATAGGGCCTTGGACACTGGGGAAAAGGCTCCGGAACAGGTGCACTTGGGCAATGGGCATATGGCCAGGGCCATAGGCCCAGTTGTAGAGACTGAAGGGCATCAAGCCAAGATATATGGCCAGCACATAAAAACAGAGTACTGGGCGAGGTGGCCAAGATGTATGCCCGGCACATAAAACAGAATATTGGGCGAGATGGCCAAAGTTAAGGAGATCAATGACAGTGTGGGATCTAGTCAACTGTGAAGGCCAGAGGAACTTGTTTAGGAGTAAATCCCAAGGCAGTAAAGCCAGTGGGATATGGCCAGTAACAATAGGAGCAAGGGCACAGGGCCAAGGACACAGGGTCAGGGCCATAGGGCTAGGTCCGGAAACTCAAAAGCTTGGAACCAAGAATCATTGCCCCAGCACCAATCCAGCGCATTAAGGGAGGTGGGCAAGGCAAAGGGAATAAAGTGACAGGGTAGGGACATGTTCAATTGAGTAGGCCAAGGAAAGGTGGTGTGGGGAGAAACACAACGTGGTATGGCCAGTGGGTTTGGGGCCAGAACAAAGGGCCTGGCACACGGGGTAAGTGGCATTTGTAAAAAGGTATTTAGAGAAATCAAATGGCCAGGGGCCTTAGGGAAGGTTTATGGGAGTAGAAGCTAAGGCCAGGGGCAGTGGGGCAGGGCAAAGGGACAGGAACACTGGGCCACGGGGGCTGGGGCAGGGGCACTGGGGCAGGGGCATTGGGGAAGGGGCATACGTTAAGGGGCATAGGCCAATTTTGGAGACTCAAGGGCTTGGAATAGGAAACAGGGCTGCAGCATAAAGCCAGGGAATTAGGTAAGGTGGACAAGGCAAGGGAATAAAGTCATGTTCAATTTGGTAGGCCGAGGAAATGTGGTGTGGGGTACAACCTATGGCACTATGGCCTGTGCGATTTGGTCAGTGACATAGTGCCAGGCACAATGCGGAATGGGTTTTGGGGCAGGTGCATTGGAGCAAAGGGGGAGGGCCATGGTAGCAGGCGCATAGGGACAGGGCCTTTGGGAACAGGACAAAGAGCCATGGGCATAGGGCCTTGGAAATTGGGGAAACGGCTCCGGAACAGGGGCACTTGGGCAATGGGCATATGGCCAGGAGACTTTTGGAGACTGAAGGGCTTCAAGTGAAGAAATATGGCCGGCACATAAAACAGAATATTGGGCGAGGTGGCTAAAGTTAAGGAGATCAATGACAGTGTGGGACCTAGTCAACCGTGAAGGCCAGAGGAACGTTTTCAGGAGTAAACCCTAAGGCAGTAAAGCCAATGGGATATGGCCAATAACATGTTGACAGGGGCAGGTGGGGGAGGCGGCATAGGGCTGGGGGCACTGCGGCATAGGACCACGGGCCATGGGTAAGGGGCACTGGGGCAGGAGCATTGGTCCCAGGCATAGAGTTAAGGCCATGGGGCAAGTTTCAGAGTCTCAAGAGCTTGAAGCCAAGAAAGAAGGCCGGAGAATAAAGCCCGGAGGTTAGGCGAGGTGGGCCAGGACAACAGAATGAGGTGATAGAGGGGGCACGGGGTCAATTGAGGAGGCCAAAACATGTAGTCAGGGGTAAAACATAAGATAGTCCGGCCAGTGAGATTCGGCTAGCTATATAGTGCCAGGAATCTTAGGGCATGGACATTGGGGCAGAGATAACAGCATGGGTAAAGGGACAATCACAAAGGACCAGGGCCCAGGAAACTTGCAACAGGGTCAATGTGACAGGGGCATAGCACCAAGAGCCTTTGGGCACGGGCATTTCAGCAGAGGATTAAGGATAGGGACATAGGAGCAGGGGCACAGGGCCAAGGACACAGGGTCAGGGCCATAGGGCTAGGTCCGGAAATTCTAAAGCTTGGAACTAAAAATCATTGCCTCAGCAGCAATCCAGTGCATTAAGGGAGGTGGGCAAGGCAAAGGGAATAAAGTGACAGGGTAGGGACATGTTCAATTGAGTAGGCCAAGGAAAGGTGGTGTGGGGAGAAACACAACGTGGTATGGCCAGTGGGTTTAGGGCTGGGACATAGGGCCTGGCACACGGGGTAAGTGGCATTTGTAAAAAGGTATTTAGAGAAATCAAATGGCCAGGGGCCTTGGGGAAGGTTTATGGGAGTAGAAGCTAAGGCCAGGGGCAGTGGGGCAGGGCAAAGGGCCAGGAACATTGGGCCAAGGGGACTGGGGCAGGGGCATTGGGAACAGCGAAGGGGCATTGGGGAAGGGGCATTTATCTAGGGGCATAAGCTGATTTTGGAGACTCAAGGACTTCGAGTAGGAAACATGGCTGCAGCATAAAGCCAGGGAATTAAGTAAGGTGGACAAGGCCAAGGGGATACAGTCATGTTCAATTTGGTAGGCCGAGGAAATGTTGTGTGGGGTACAACCTATGGCAGTATGGCCTGTGCGATTTGGTCAATGACATAGTGCCAGGCACATTGGGGAATGGACATTGGGGCAGGTGCATTTGGGCCACGGGGGAGGGTCATGGTAGCAGGGGCATAGGGACAGGGCTATTGGGAACAGGCCAAAGAGCCACGGCCATAGGGCCTCGGACAGTGGGGACACAGCTCCGGAACAGGGGTACTTGGGCAATGGGCATATGGCCAGGGCCATAGGCCCAGTTGTGGAGACTGAAGGGCTTCAAGCCAAGATATATGGCCGGCACATAAAAACAGAATACTGGGTGAGGTGGCCAAAGGTAAGGAGATCAAGGACAGTGTGGGACCTAGTCAACCGTGAAGGCCAGAGGTACTTGTCCAGGAGTAAATCCCAGGGCAGTAAAGCCAATGGGACATGGCCAATAACATATTGACAGGGGCAGTGGGGGGGAGGCGGCATAGGGCTGGGGGCACTGGGGCATAGGACCACGGGCCATGGGCAAGGGGCACTGGGGCAGGAGAATTGGTCCCAGGCATAGAGTCAAGGCGATGGGGCAAATTTCGGAGGCTCAAGAGCTTGAAGCCAAGAAAGATGGTCGGAGAATAAAGCCCGGAGGTTAGGCGAGGAGGGCCAGGACAACAGAATGAGGTGAGAGAGGGGGCATGGGGTCAATTGAGGAGGCCAAAGACATGTAGTCAGGTGTAAAACATAAGACAGTCCGGCCAGTGAGATACAGCTAGGTATACAGTGCCAGGAATCTCAGGGCATGGGTATTGGGGCAGAGACAACGGCATGGGTAAAGGGACAATCACAAAGGACCAGGGCCCAGGAAACTTGCAACAGGGTCAATGTGACAGGGGAATAGCACCAAGAGCCTTTAGACACGGGCATTTCAGCAGAGGTTTAAGGCTAGGGACGTAGGAGCACAGGCACAGGGCCACTTTCATAAGGTCAGGGCCATAGGGCTAGGTCCGGAAACTCTAAAGCTTGAAACCAAGAATCATTGCCCCAGCAGCAATCCACTGCATTAAGGGAGGTGGGCAAGGCAAAGGGAATAAAGTGACAGCGTAGGGACATGTTCAATTCAGTAGGCCAAGGAAAGGTGGTGTGGAGAGAAACCCAAGGTGGTATGGCCAGTGGGTTTGGGGCCGGGACATAGGGCCTGGCACACGGGGGAAGTGGCATTTGTGGAAAGGTATTTAGAGAAATCAAATGGCCAGGGGCCTTTGGGAAGGTTTATGGGAGTAGAAGCTAAGGCCAGGGGCAGTGGGGCAGGGCAAAGGGACAGGAACATTGGGCCAAGGGGGCTGGGGCAGGGGCATTGGGAAAGGGGCATTGGGGAAGGGGCATACGTCTAAGGGCATAGGCCAATTTTGGAGACTCAAGGGCTTCGAATAGGAAACATGGCTGCAGCATAAAGCCAGGGAATTAAGTAAGGTGGACAAGGCAAGGGAATAAAGTCATATTCAATTTGGTAGGCCGAGGAAAAGTGGTGTGGGGTAGAACTTATGGCAGTATGGTCTGCGCGATTTGGTCAATGACATAGTGCCAGGCACATTGGGGAATGGGCATTGGGGTAGGTGCATTGGAGCAAAGGGGGAGGGTCATGGTAGCAAACGCATAGGGACAGGGCCATTGGGAACAGGACAAAGAGCCATGGGCATAGGGCCTCGGACACTGGGGAAATGGCTCCAGAACAGGGGCATATGAGCAACGGGCATATAGCCAGGGCCATAGAGCCACTTTAGAAGACTGAAGGGCTTCAAGCGAAGAAATAAGGCCAGCATATAAAACAGAATATTCGGCGAGGTGGCCAAAGATAAGGAGATCAATGTCAGTGTGGGACCTAGTCAACCGTGAAAGCCAGAGGAACTTGTTCAGGAGTAAATCCCAAGGCAGCAGGCCAATGGGATATGGCCAATAACATGTTGAAAGGGGCAGTAGGGGGGCGGCGGCATAGGGCAGGGGGAACTGGGGCATAGGACCACACGCAATGGGTACAGGGCACTGGAGCAGGAGTATTGGTGCCAGGGACAGAGTCAAGGCCATGGGGCAAATATTGGAGTCTCAAGAGCTTGAAGCAAGAAAGATGGCCAGAGAATAATGCCCGGAGATTAGGCGAGGTGGGCCAGGACAACAAAATGAGGTGACAGAGGGGGCACGGGGTCAATTGAGGAGGCCAAAGACATGTAGTCAGGGGTAAAGCATAAGACAGTCTGGCCGGTGAGATCCGGCTAGGTATATAGTGCCAGGAATCTTAGGGCATGGGCATTGGAGCAGAGACAACGGCATGGGTAAAGGGACGATCACAAAGGACCAGGGACCAGGAAACTTGCAACAGGGTCAATGTGACAGGGGCATAGAACCAAGTGTCTTTGGGCACGGACATTTCAGCAGAGGTTTAAGGCTGGGGACATAGGAGCACAGAGTACAGGGTCAAGGACACAGGGTCAGGGACATAGGGCTAGGTCCGGAAACTCAAAAGCTTGAAACCAAGAATCATTGCCCCAGCAGCAATCCAGTGCATTAAGGGAGGTGGGCAACGTAAAGGGAATAAAGTGACAGGGTAGGGATATGTTCAATTGAGTAGGCCAAGGAAAGGTGATGTGGAGAGAAACCCAAGCTGGTATGGCCCGTGGATGTGGGGCCGGGACATAGGGCCTGGCACACGGGGGAAGTGGCATTTGTGGAAAGGTATTTAGAGAAATCAAATAGGCAGGGGCCTTGGGGAAGGTTTATGGGAGTAGAAGCTAAGGCCAGGGGCAGTGGGGCAGGGCAAAGGGACAGGAACATTGGGCAAAGGGGGCTGGGGCAGGGGCATTGGGCAAAGGGGGCTAGGGCAGGGGCATTGGGGAAGGGGCATAGGCCAATTTTGGAGACTCAAGGGCTTCGAGTAGGAAACATGGCTGCAGCATAAAGCCAGGGGATTAAGTAAGGTAGACAAGGTCAACGGAATAAAGTCATGTTCAATTTGGTAGGCCGAGGAAATGTGGTGTGGGGTATAACCTACGGCAGTATGGCCTATGCGATTTGGTCAGTAACCTAGTGCCAGGCACATTGGAGAATGGCTATTGGGACAGGAGCATTGGAGCAAAGGGGGAGGATCATGGTAGCAGGCGCATAGGGACAGGGCCATTGGGAACAGGACAAAGATCCATGGGCATAGGGCTTCGGACATTGGGGAAACGGCTCCGGAACAGGGGCACTTGGGCTTCGGACATATGGCCAGGGCCATAGGGTCACTTTTGGAGACTGAAGGGCTTCAAGCCAAGAAATATGGCCGGCACATAAAACAGAATATTGGGCGAGGTGGCCAAAGTTCAGGAGATCAATGACATTGTGGGACCTAGTCAACTGTGAAGGACAGAGGAACTTGTTCAGGAGTAAATCCCAAGGCAGTAAAGCGAGTGGGATATGGCCAATAACAGGTTGATAGGGGCAGTGGGGGGTAGGCGGCATAGGACCACGGGCCATGGGTAAGGGGCACTGGGGCAGGAGCTTTGGTCCTAGGCATAGAGTCAAGGCTATAGGGCAAGTTTCGGAGTCTCAAGAGCTTGAAGCCTAGAAAGATAGACGGAGAATAAAGCCCGGAGGTTAGACGTGGTGGGCCAGGACAACAGAATGAGGTGACGAAGTGAGCACGTGGTCAATTGAGGAGGCCAAAGACATGTAGTCAGGGGTAAAACATAAGACAGTCCAGCCAGTGAGATTCGGCTAGCTATATAGTGCCAGGAATCTTAGGGCATGGGCATTGGGGCAGAGACAACGGCATGGATAAAGGGATAATGACAAAGGACCAGGGCCCAGGAAACTTGCAACAGGGTCAATGTAACAGGGGTATAGCACCAAGAGCCTTTGGGCACTGGCATTTCAGCAGAGGTTTAAGGCTAGGGACATAGGAGCAGGGCCACAGGGCCACGTTTATAGGTTCAGGGCCACAGGGCTAGCACCGGAAATTCTAAAGCTTAAAACCAAGAATCATTGCCCCAACATCATTCCAGTGGATTAGGGGAGGTGGGCAAGGCAAAGGGAATAAAGTGACAGGGTAGGGACATGTTCATTTGAGTAGGCCAAGGAAAGGTGGTGTGGGGAGAAACTCAAGGTGGTATGGGCAATGGGTTTGGGGCCAGGACATAGGACCTGGGAAATGGGTAAGTGGCATTTGTGGAAACGTATTTAGAGAAATCAAATGGCCACGGGCCTTCGGGAAGGTTTATGGGATTAGAAGCTAAGGCCAGGGGCAGTGGGGCAGGGAATAGGGCCAGGAACATTAGACCAAGGCGGCTGGGGCAGGGGCATACGTCTAGGGGCATAGGCCAATTGTGGAGACTCAAGAGCTTCGAGTAGGAAACATGGCTGCAGCATAAAGCCAGGGGATTAACTAAGGTGGACAAGGCCAAGGGAATAAAGTTACGTTCAATTTGGTAGGCCGAGGAAATGTGGTGTGGGGTACAAGCTCTGGCAGTATGGCCTGTGTGATTTGGTCAATGACATAGTGCCAGGCACATGGGGGAATGGGAGTTGGGGCAGCTGCCTTTGGGCAAAGGGGGAGGGTCATGGTAGCAGGGGCATAGGGAAAGGGCCATTAAGAACAGGGCAAAGAGCCACTGGGGAAATGGCTGCGGAACAGGGGCACTTGGGCAACGGGCATATGGCCAGGGCCATAGGCCTAGTTTTGGAGACTGAAAAGCTTCAAGCCAAGATACATGGCCGGGACATGAAACAGAATATTGGGCGAGGTGGCCAAAGTTAAGGAGATCAATGACAGTGTGAGACCTAGTCAATCGTGAAGGCCAGAGGTACTTGTTCAGGAGTAAATCCCAAGGCAGTAAAGCCAATGGGATATGGCCAATAACATGTTGACAGGGGCAGTGGAGTGGAGGCGGCATAGGGCTGGGGCACTGGGGCATAGGACCACGGGCCATGGGGCAGGAGCATTGGGTAAGGGGCACTGGGGCAAGAGCATTGGTCCTAGGCATAGAGTCAAGGCCATGGGGCAAATTTCAGAGTGTCAAGAGCTTAAAGCCAAGAAAGATGGCCGGAGAATAGACCCCGGAGGTTAGGCGAGGTGGGCCAGGGCAACAGAAAGAGGTGACAGAGGGGGTACGGGGTCAATTGAGGAGGTCAAAGACATGTAGTCAGGGGTAAAACATAAGACAATCCGGCCAGTGAGATTCGGCTAGGTATATAGTGCCAGGAATCTTAGGGCATGGGCATTGGGGCAGAGACAACGGCATGGGTAAAGGGACAATTACAAAGGAACAGGGCCCAGGACTCTTCGAACAGGGTCAAGGTGACAGGGGCATACCTGCAAGAGCCTTTGGACACGGGCATTTCAGCAGAGGTTTATGGCTAGGGACATAGGAGCAGGGGCACAGGGCCAAGGACACAGGGTCAGGGCCATAGGGCTAGGTCCGGAAACTCTGAAGCGTGAAACCAAGAATGACTGCCCCAGTATCAACCCACTGGATTAAGGGAGGTGGGCAAGGCAAAGGGAATAAAGTGACAGGGTAGGGACATGTTCAATTTAGTAGGCCAAGGAAAGGTGGTGTGGGGAGAAACCCAAGGTGGTATGGCCAGTGGGTTTAGGGCCGGGACATAGGGCCTGGGACATGGGGGAAGTGGCATTTGTGGAAACGTATTTAGAGAAATCAAATGGCCAGGGGCCTTAGGGAAGGTTTATGGGAGTAGAAGCTAAGGCCAGGGGCAGTGGGGCAGGGCAAAGGGCCAGGAACATTGGGCCAAGGGGACTGGGGCAGGGGCATTGGGATTCGGGAAGGGGCATTGGGGAAGGGGCATATATGTAGGGGAATAGGCCAATTTTCGAGACTCAAGGTCTTCGAGTAGGAAACATGGCTGCAGCATAAAGCCAAGGGATTAAGTAAGGTGGACAAGGCCAAGGGAATACAGTCATGTTCAATTTGGGAGGCCGAGGAAATGTGGTGTGTGGTACAACCAATGGCAGTATGGCCTGTGTGATTTGGTCAATGACATAGTGCCAGGCACATGGGGACATGGGAGTTGGGGCTGCTGCCTTTGGGCAAAGGGAGAGGGTCATGGTAGCAGGGGCATAGGGACAGGGCCATTGACAACAGGGCAAAGAGCCACGGGTATAGGGCCTCGGACACTGGGGAAATGGCACCGGAACAGGGGCACTTGGGCCACAGGCATATGGCCAGGGCCATAGGCCCAGTTTTGGAGACTGGAGAGCTTCAAGCCAAGATATATGGCCAGCACATAAAAACAGAATATTGGGCGAGGTGGCCAAAGTTAAGGAGATCAATGACAGTGTGGGACCTAGTCAACCGTGAAGGCCAGATGAACTTGTTCAGGAGTAAATCCGAAGGCAGTAAAGCCAATGGGATATGGCCAATAACATGTTGACAAGGGGCAGTGGGGGGGAGGCAGTATAGGGCTGGGGTCACTGGGGCATAGGACCACGGGCCAAGAGTAAGGAGCACTGGGGCAGGAGAATTGGTCCCAGGCATAGAGTCAAGACCATGGGGCAAATTTCGAAGTGTCAAGGGCTTGAAGTCAAGAAAGATGGCCGGAGAATAGAGCCTGGAGGTTAGGCGAGGTGGGCCAGGACAACAAAATGAGGTGACACAGTGAGCACGTGGTCAGTTGAGGAGGCCAAAGACATGTAGTCAGGGGTAAAACATAACACAGTCCGGCCAGTGAGATTCGGCTAGCTTTATAGTATCTTAGGGCATGGGCATTGGGGCAGAGACAATGGCATGGGTAAAGGGACAATGACAAAGGACCAGGACCCAGGGAACTTGCAACAGGGTCAATGTGACAGGGGCATAGCACCAAGAACCTTTGGGCACGGGCAATTCAGCAGAGGTGTAAGGCTAGGGACATAGGAGCAGGGGCACAGGGCCAAGGACACAGGGTCAGGGCCATAGGGCTAGGTCCAGAAACTCAAAAGCTTGAAATGAAGAATCATTGCCCCAGCAGCAATCCAGTGCATTAAGGGAGGTGGGCAAGGCAAAGGGAATAAAGTGACAGGGTAGGGACATGTTCAATTTAGTAGGCCAAGGAAAGGTGGTGTGGGAGAAACCCAACGTGGTATGGCCAGTGGGTTTGGGGCCAGGACATAGGGCCTGGGACACGGGGGAAAGTGGCATTTGTGGAAACGTATTTAGAGAAATCAAATGGCCAGGGGCCTTGGGGAAGGTTTATGGGAGTAGAAGCTAAGGCCAGGGGCAGTGGGGCAGGGCATAGGGCCAGGAATATTGGGCCAAGGGCGCTGGAACAGGGGCATTGGGATTAGGGGAGGGGCATAGGCCAATTGTGGAGACTCAAGGGCGTCGAGTAGGAAATATGGCTGCAGCACAAAGCCAGGGGATTAAGTAAGGTGGACAAGGCCAAGGAAATAAAGTCATGTTCAATTTGGTAGGCCGAGGAAATGTGCTGTGGTGTACAACCTACGCCAGTATGGCCTTTGCGATTTGGTCAATGACATAGTGACAGGCACAAGGGGGAATGGGAGTTGGGGCAGCTGCCTTTGGGAAAAGGGAGAGGGTCATGGTAGCAGAGGCATAGGGACAGGGCCATTGAGAACAGGGCAAAGAGCCACGGGTATAGGGCCTCGGAAACTGGGGAAGCTTGAAGCCAAGATATATGGCTGGCACATAAAACAGAATATTGGGCGAGATGGCCAAAGTTAAGGAGATCAATGACAGTGTGGGATGTAGTCAACCATGAAGGCCAGATGAACTTGTTCAGGAGTAAATCCCAAGGCAGTAAAGCCAATGGGATATGGCCAATAACATGTTGGCGGCATAGGGCTGGGGGCACTGGGGCATAGGACCATGGGCCATGGGTAAGGGCACTGGGGCAGGAGCATTGGTCCCAGGCATAGAGTCAAGACCATGGGGCAAATTTTGGTATTTGAAGAGCTTGAAGCCAAGAAAGATGGCCGGAGAATAAAGCCCGGAGGTTAGGCGAGGTGGGCCAGGACAACAAAATGAGGTGACAGAAGGGGCACGGGGTCACTTGATGAGGTCAAAGACATGTAGTCAGGAGTAAAACATAAGACATTCTGGCCAGTGAGACTCGGCTAGGTATATAGTGCTAGGAATCTTAGGGCATGGGCATTGGGGCAGAGACAACGGAATGGGTAAAGGGACGATCACAAAGGACCAGGGCCCAGGAAACTTGCAACAGGGTCAATGTGACAGGGGCATAGCACCAAGAGCCTTTGGGCACGGGCATTTCAGCACAGGTTTAAGGCTAGGGATATAGGAGCAGGGGCACAGGGCCAAGGACACAGGGTCAGGGCCATAGGGCTAGGTCCGGAAACTCTAAAGCTTGAAACCAAGAATCATTGCCCCAGCAGCAATCCAGTGCATTAAGGGAGGTAGGCAAGGCAAAGGGAATAAAGTGGCAGGGTAGGGACATGTTCAACTGAGTAGGCCAAGGAAAGGTGAAAGAAAGCCCAAGGTGGTATGGCCAGTGGGTTTGGGGCCGGGACATAGGGCCTGGCATACGGGGGATGTGGCATTTGTGCAAAGGTATTTAGAGAAATCAAATGGCCAGGAGCCTTGGGGAAGGTTTATGGGAGTAGGGGCAGTGGGGCAGGGCAAAGGGACAGGAACATTAGGCCAAGGCGCCTGGGGCAGGGGCATTGTGGTAGGGC
>CAUYON010032475.1:0-16939 GCA_963573935.1 Arctocebus calabarensis
CCGAGTAGCTGGGACTACAGGCGCCCGCCACAGCGCCCAGCTATTTTTTTGTTTTGCAGTTCGGCCGAGGCCGGGCTTGAACCCGCCACCTTTGGTATATGGGGCCGGCGCCCTACTCGCTGAGCCACAGGAGCCGCCCCACAATGATTTTTTTTAAAATACCACATCAGGAACACTTTTCCATGTGCGTACATGTTCATCAACCTAAATCTGTATCAGTGGTTCATGCCTGTAACCTTAGCACTTTGGGACTGAGGCAGGCTTTAGACTAAGAGTTCAAGATCAGCAAAGTGACATGAAGACCCTGTTTCTACAAGACAATAGAAAAAGGCACGTGCCCGTAGACCCAGCTATTCAGGAGGCTGAGGCAGGAGGATCCCTTGAGTCCAGGAGTCTGAGGTAGCAGGAGGCTGTGATGATGCCACTGCACTCTAGCCTGGACAATAGAACAAGACCCTGTCTCTCACACATGTGCGAAAAGGACCTTTGGATCTCCGTGATTTTCTATTTTATGTGCCTCGGTGATTGGGATTAATCCAAATCTAAATTTATTACTGCTTTATGTCTTCTGAGCTGCTTCTTACACACTTGCAGTTACTCATTTATAGGTTATTACAAATTGGGAAGTCCACATTTCTAGGTTGTAATTTAGTGTCTGTCCACACTATCTGACCCCAAGCTCCACGTGTGCAGTGCCTGTGTCAGTTTTGTTTATCGCTGTTGTTGCTAGCACCTAACACCGTGGTTCCCATTTCGTAGTCATCTGGTAAATATTTCTTAAATGCATGGATGCATAAGCACATGAACATTTGAATAAATCATACAATGTCCTGAGATAGAAAAGGGCAGCTTTGTGAAGGGAGACCTCATGTTTAACCTGGATGCACTCAGTTTAGGAAAGCCATGAGATTTCCTCGTCAGGTCTTAGCATTCTACAGCATTCTAGGATGGATCAACCCTCTCTTCTGATCTCCTTCGTCATAATTTCTCACTGATGAGTTTGTTTCTGCACAGACTGCCGGCTCTGTGAAGGTAAGGACTGTAACTCATCACTCTGTCCCCCTAGCCAGCTTGGCATGCGGACAGGCACAGGCGTGAATGACCACGTGGAGTCAGTGTCCCGTTTGTAAATTCCCAGAGAAGGTCAGGGAAGCACATAGCGCTCCTGGCTGACTTATGTCTTCCTCCAGCTTTGTTCCCAGAGCTCAGTGTCTAACACCTGTCACAAAGTAGATACTCAATAAATGTGGAACTGAACGGAAGTCCAAGTTTAAACTTCACTGTTCAGGCTATAGATTGACTTTCCTTAGGAGGTTCACTCTGACCCCGAGGTTACCTAGTTGGAGGGAATCTGGAGTAAATCTCATTTTTGATAGCGGTAGAATAAAAATATTTTCCAAAGACCTATTGTAATAGTGCTACTTTTTGTGTATCTGATATCTAATCTACTTATCATGAGTAGAAAAGTAATGAAAATAACTCCAACTTTGATTTCTATGAGAGAATTTGAATGTTTAGGGAATAACAAATACTGAATGGAGAGAGCTAAAGTAGCCTGGATTAAGGAGAATCGTTGTTACTTGTGAATGATGAAGAACCATGCGGTGGAAAAGAGAGGCCAAAAAAATCTTAGGGTAATTAATGCGTTTGAAATACATATCTGGTAAGAGGTTATTTGTGTATAAAGGTATGATTATGTAGCTGTGTATGTCTGAGTGGTTTTTGTTTGTTGTGTTTTGTTTGTTTTTTAAAGACTGTCTCACTCTGTTGCCAAGGGTAGAGTGCTGTGTCTTCAGCCAGCTCACAGCAACCTCAAACTCCTGAGTTCAAGCAATCCTCCTCCTTCAGCTTCCTGAGTACCTGGGACTATAGGCCCCTGCCTAATTTTTCTTTCTTTCTTTTTTTTTTTTTAAGTAGGGACAGGGTGTTGCCCTTACTCAGGCTGGTCTTGAACTCTGAGCTCAAGCTATCCTCCGAGAATGCTAGAATTACAGGCATGAGCCACTGCACCTGGCCCATCTGGAGTGTTTTGAATGATACTTTTGCAACAAAATACAATGTTGTACTTGAGTGGATGGCCATAACTTGCTCAGCAAGAATATCCCTACAGATACATGATAAAGACCCAGCAGCCACAGTTTGGCATAGCATGTTATCAAATGGTTTTTAATTTTCTGCTCACAGGTCTGTTCCTCCCATCACCCTCCCAGAACAGTAGGGACTGTAACTTGTTCTATTCCCAGCACCTGCAAATAATAAGCGCTCAAAAGTGACTGTAGAGTGAATGAATAAAAGAAGGTGTGAACATGGATTTTTGTACTTGGAATGGAAAAGGCTTAAGGACTTCTGTCAAACTCTTAGATTTCTCTAGAGATTTCATTTCCATGTAGTTTGACACACACCTTACATATATATGCAACACACTCACATATGCCTACACATACATATATACATTTATGTATAAAATATATATCATTAAAAAATAAGCAAATATTAAACAAATGACTCCAGGTTCAGCCACAGTCCCAGGTGGTCCCTGGAGCCCTCGGGGGCTGCCCAGACTCTTACCTTGAGGAAGGTCAGGCAATCTTGGTTTTCATTCTTGTCCTTGTCTCTCAGGTCAAAATTGTAGAGGGCCCTGCAGAGAGGGGGTGGCGGGGGCAGCTGCTTGATGACTTCCACGGAGCTGGCTGGGAAGATCCCACTGGTGCCATTGATCTCCCCCTGGTACCAGTTCTCGTCAAGCTGTCTCCGGAGGACGATGACATCTCCCTTATTAAACCTCAGGTCGCCAGGACTCTGCCCTCTGTAGTTGCATAAGGCCTTTGCTCGAGGCACCTGCAATGGCATGGAACAATAAATTATGTACTTAGCTTAGAGGCTGTGGGGAGGGCAGAAGGTATAATATTAATAACTAATTACGGAGCACGTCCTCCTAAGTGTGTGTGTGGATTGTCTCATTTGATGTAGGTAACCCTTTGAGATAGACACTCATTATCCCCATTCATAAGACAGGATGACTGAGGCACAAAGTGGTTTAGTAACTTGTGTAAGGTGACGCAGCGGGAGGATGGCAGTTATGAGATCTGAACTCAGGTTGCCTTATTCTAGAGCCCTTGTTCTTTTGAAAAAAATGTTATTTTCATATATTAAGGGAGCAACAATATTTTGTCACATGGATACCTTTTACAATACTGAAGTTGGAGCTTTTAGTGTGCCCATCACCCGAATAATATTCATTGCACCCGATAAGTAAATTTTTATTCCCCCACTCCTCTCCGCCTCCCCACTTCTTGATTCCCAATGACCTTACATCTCTTTGTGCCTGTGTGTGCATCGATTCCTAGAGCCCTTGTGTTTGATCACTATGCTAGGCACAGGGCTTTGAGCTTGACTCCAAAACTGTATGAACTTGAGCGAGTCAGTGACTCTTTCTGGTTTTGAATTCCAGCTCCACCTCTTACCACTTGTGCGATCATGGTCAAGGTATTTAATCTTTCTTAAATTGTATTTATTTATAAAATGGGTATTAATAGAATGCCTATCTCATTAAAGCCATTGTGAGGAATACATAATATTCATCATGCATTTAGCATCTTGTTTAGAACATAGTATGTGCTCAATAAAGGGCATCCCTTATTCTCATCGTTTATAACAGAGGACTAGTGATATCTACCTACTCCTCAATGTGAAGGGGAAGGAAATTGAGGTGAAACCATCTGAAAATAGAAAGTGCTCTATGGGAGTGAAGCAACATAATTTGTTTTTAGCTTTCTCTAGAAACAGTAAACCTCGTGAGTGTCTGGATCATTAGGAAGCTCAACTGAGACAAAAAAATAATTAGTCAGGAATCAATCATCAGTTGAAACAACTCAAGAATCAAAATTTGTCAAATCAGGTGTCTGTCTAAATAATTATTTCAGTTAAATGCTTTTTTTTTTCCTTCTAATTGAAACTGGAGTCTCCACACACAAATGGCCTCACTCTGGTCTTGTTTGAAATCAGCTTGGAAAAGTGGGACTTCTAACAGATTAGGTTTAATAGAAAGTTAGACACCAGAATTATTTTATTTGGTATTTTTCTAAGCAGTGGGGTGCACTAGTCCCTTCTCATTATGGTGATCTTGCTATTCATAATGGGGTGTACAGACACATTAATTCAGATCTTCAAGAATCTCCCAAGTCTGCAATGTTCATTTGAAAACAGAGTTCTAAGCAACTTAGGGCTAGAGAAAAGGGCTGATATCACTTTGCTGATGGGGTGGTAGAGCTGTGTTTTCTGCTGGTCCCTGGACAGTCAGGAGAATCCAGAGGTCAGAAAACCACAGGAACACAGTTAGGGGACAAGTGAGCAAAGACATATGTACTAGGGTTTTTTTTTTTTTTTTTTTTGTAGAGACAGAGTCTCACTTTATCACCCTTGGTAGAGTGCCGTGGCATCACACTGCTCACAGCAACCTCCAGCTCTTGGGCTCAAGCGATTCTCTTGACTCAGCCTCCCGAGTAGCTGGGACTACAGGCGCCCGCCACATGTACTAGGGGGTTTAACCGAGTGTTGTGGTTATAAACAGGTGGAGTAAATTATGACATACCCTTGCAATGAAAAACTCTGTAGTCGGTAGTCTAGGAAAGGGAGGGGTGGGGAGGGAGGGGGAGGGGAAGAGGAAAGGATGACTGGCGGGAGGAGGGAGGGCGTTTGGTGGGATCTCACCTAACGTGCACAACGCCAGGATATTTAGCATGCCCCTCCTGGGTGAGGGGCTCTCCTACAACTTGAACTTTGAGAGGTACAAATTTTGGAAATTTAATATTCAAATTTTTTTTCCCTAAGTGTTTAGCCATGTTTTCTAAGTTTTCTACAAGGAAATAATTGTATTGCCTATGAAAATTTCATAGTAAGGAGAAAGCGAATGAAATTGAGGGATGAGGAGTGAAAGGGATGGGAGGAATTTAGGGAGAAAATAAGCCAAGCTGAAGTATGATGAACAAACCATGCGACTGCCAATTTTGGAGATGTTCCTTACCTGAGAAATAAGCAGTTAGAAATAGGATTAGAGCAGAGGATTTCTGGGAGAAGAACCAAATCTGCTCGATTCCTAGGGTGGGGCATATTAGGACACAATAGTTGGCTCTCCATATTCCTTCTCCTCACTTACTATTGTCATATAAACTACGTTTTTCTTGGTCCGTGACGACCTGGGACACTGGACACTTTTTCCAGCCTCCCTGGCAGCTAAGTTCTGGCCAGTGGGGTGTAAGCAACCATTAGAAAGTGTCCTTACATAGAGGCTGACTTTCTTTTCTTCCCTTTACCCTGTCATGTGGAATGCAGGTGTGGGCTGTGGAGCTGCCATCCTGAATAAGGACCAGGGCCACACCTGAACAGGGAGGGAAGGCCTCCGGGTTCCAGAGCCGCCACACCCATCCTGGGCTGTGTCACTTCCAGATATTTGTGTGAGAGCTAAATAAACTTCCACTGTGCTTAACGCATTGTTCTTTCAGATTTGTGAAAAGAAGAAAAAAAAAAAAAGAATCCAAGTCCCATTGGCTTTGCATAATGACAATATCAAAAGCTAATTTTTACTGTGTGTTTCTTCCCACGTGCCGGATCCTGAGCTAAGCACTCTACAATACAGTTTATTTAATTCTCACAATAACCTCTGAGATTAGTGAGACTAACCTCGTTCTTATTCCAATTTTCAGATTACAAAACTGGGCATCAGAGGAAGCTAAGAGTTACCACGTTCGCAAAGCTAAAAAGTGGTTGATTTAAGATCCAAATTTATGTCTGTCCTGAAGCCCAAGCACTACTAAAGCCATGTTTCTCCAAATGAAATCTGTGGTTTGCCTGTATCAGAGACCAGGGAGACATTAAAAATGCAGCCCAGGAACCCCGTCCCTGACCTATTTGATCAGAATCTCTTGGGGTGGGAGTTGAGAAGCTGCAGTTTTTCAAGTTCCCTCACCACCCGAGTTTAATGCTGCCAGTCAGAGCTACATCTTATGATAATTCAAATGGGGGCAATGAATGCAGTTTTGATGTAGGCTTTGTAAATTGCTAACCTGCTTTCTTCTTCTTCTTTTTCTTTCTTCCTGGAAGATATTTCCAGTGCGGGTGGCTGACATACTTTTAATGATCATTGAGAGAGCATATTGAACTAAAATTGAACAAAGTGCTGAAATTCCTTTAAAGATGCCTACACTCTGAAACCTTGAGATAGTACTAATTGCTTGACTATTTTCATCTTTTCTCCAGGTCCCCTCAACATACGTAAATATTGTGGAAGCGAATCATAATTATGTTTTAACACGGAGACCCTCTTCCTCTTCTTTCTGCCCCCTGGTATTCTCAGTTCTACATTTATCCTTACAGAAGACATCTGCTTCCGTGGTGCCAAGAGGGATGGGGGGAGGCAGGAGGGGAGAGAGTGGCAGAGACAGTGAATGACTTTAAAGAGGAAATTAACATTTATTGGGGCTCTGCCAAGCCACAGAAATTTGTCTTTTATTATTGCACTGCTGTACTTCCCATGTATTGCCTCATTCATACGCAAATGATCTCGAAACCCTGTGAAGTAGGAGCAGTGCCCTATTTTATTGATGAAGAAATAGAAGTTCTGAGGTGGTAGATGTCACCAGACAAGGTCACACTACCAGCGTATGGCAGACGCAGGATTGGCTGGGGCTCATTTGACCGGAAGGCCCTGGTGCTCCTACCACCCTCATTGTCTGCCATTCAGCTGAAGTCGCCTCTATGTTTTTCCATCATAAAACTCATTTGGGGCCCTGTTTTGTAATCAAAATCCGAATAGAGTGTGAATGCAATTTGCTTGCTGCTGGCTGCATTAGCATGAATTATTGAACTCCAGAGCCCTCACATAAAAGTTAAGCACCTGAAGAGACTCAGCTGGTTGATTTCATCCTGTCCTCGCTGTTCTCTCAAGGGAAAATGATGCCAAGTTCCACATCAGCTCTCACCCGCTGTATTGTTGGTGACAGCTTTTATCACTCATAATTGTTTTCTGTCTCTACAGGTGCAGGGGGAAGGGAGGGGGGTAAGGTGAATATGGAGGTCTCACAGTCAAGTCACCTCCCAGCTCTTCTTCCTTGTTTGTGTCCAACAGGCTTTTGAGAGGGAGAAGCTCAAGACTTCTATGTTCCTGTAATTTGTCCATTCATTTTTCTGCTCAGTGGTATCTGGGGACCATAAGGGGCAGGATTTTGATGGAGGATAGTGTATAGAACCCTGAAACAAGGGCAGGAGGATACTTTAGTAGTAAAATGGTGTTGTTGTTTAGCCACGCATCCCCTTCTCTGAGGAGCCACCTGCTCTTTCCTCATCTTCTGATTGGCAGGTCACTCTGGCCACACCACACTCATCAGTGTATGTGGATCTGGCTGGCCAGTTTGAGTACCCAAATCCCCCCAGCATGGTGATCAGTAAAGGGCCAATCTTCCCTGAGGTTTGATATATAAATGGTGTGAAAGAATCTTACTACTTTTGGATCATGAACTTTTGGGTTGTGAGCCATACCCCCTCAGTGCAATGTAGCATAGTCCATCCAATATTGGGCAATAACATTGGTGATATTTCCTGACTCTTGACATTGAGAAAGTCCTGAATAACACATATTCAAAACCCAGAAACAACTAAATCCCATAACAATAAAATAGCCAAATAGTAGAATTCAGAAATAGCAGGAGGTCTAGTTGCCAGGGATCCCTGAGATTATTTCCAGTTTTAAAAAATAAATGGGTGTACGGATTGACAACAGGGCAAGAGAAAAGGAGCCCAGTGGAGCAGAATCACCATAGAGATCAATACAGAGGAAGAGCTGGGGAGAGAACTCCTCCTGCTATTGTGTAATGAGATTTTGGGCATGTACTACTGACACTTCCCACCAGTTTGGAAAAGGTTTGCCTGGTTCTCCCTACTCCTGCCATCAAGTGGGACCAAAATTAACATGCTGAACTAACAGTTTACCTCCCTGAGCTGGTCATGAGATTACCCATCACTGGAAAATGGAGCCCTAGACCAAAAACCATCCTGGCCTTTGACTCAAGTCATTCACCAGACAAAATTCTTGGCTGCTGGAGAATTCAGAATGTGTGTCTGAAGCCCCTCTGTATCTCCATCTCTGAGAGAACCTACCTGGACACAGTAGGTGTTTAGTAAATGTTTGATGAATGAATGAATTAGTGAATTAAATAAGAAACATCCAGGAACTGCTGCTTCTGGAGAAAAAGGATGCATGTAAGTTTAATAAATATGATTGATGATAATTATTTGAACACAGATCAATTGGCATGAGCTGGGAGAAAATAGATTGTTTTGGTCACATTTTCTAAATTGATACATATTTTAATGATTTGATGTTATACAATGATTTGGTGTTATACACATACACAAACAGCTCAGGAAACACTGCGTTAAAAAAGTCACATAGGTTTCCCTGCAGACTGGCTTATCGGAAGCTTTACTCTGATAATATGATTTGTGTATTTGCATCTGGACCACTTTACAGGATTAGTATATATGCCTTGGAAATGTTGAGTCAGGTGAATGTGACTTCCCCTGTGATTTCACTTTACTGGTGAGGTAAGGGGTCATCAAATTGTCCTGTATCCTAACTTCCTAGTTCCTGCTTAATCAATTGAGCCACCCTGCTACCCTCATTCTTGATGATAATCCTCTCGGAACAGATTTGTTGGGGGCAATAGATTGTGTAAGTGCAGGTTGGCCTTTATGCTTGTTTTCTCTTTGGTGAAGAAGGAGACCCCCCCCATCCTGCTCCAAACTAGCTTACTTAATAAGTGGATTAGATCCAGCTGGCCTTGGCAAATCCTAGATTATCTACTCCTTGGGTGCTTGAGAACAGCAGAAAGTGCCTGGTACTATGATCTTCCTAAGTGGAAATCCCTAGATCTGAGCATTCAGACTCAAGACCAGGTATGTGAGACATTCTATGTGAGTTTTCTTTTCCTTCCCTTCCCTCCCCTCCCCTCCCCTCTCCTCCCCCTTCCCTTCCCTTCCTGAGATTTTTACTTGCTCAAGGGAGTTACTAGAGTGCAATAATGAAGAACACTTTTGTGAGAATCAAGTAGGATAATAGTTTGCATTCTGATTTTGTGATTTTGGCCAAATCATTTAGCCTCTACCTGATACTTGATTTGAATTATCCTCAAATTGAGGCTAATATTAATATTTTCTGTGTGGTAAAAGCATCAGTTCTGGGTTATTAAAACTCTGTATATTGCAACAAAAGTTTTGGCTGGGGGATAACCTCTAAGCTCTTAGAATGTCTTGGGTCATACCAGATGGCCTAAGCTAATATTGTGACTTCCACTGGGGTCCCCAGGCCAGCCTGCAGAAGCTTAATCTCCAGAGGGGCTGGAGACTGAGGGCAGCCACGTGTGTAGTTAGTTGTGCTGACATGAACCACCCCTAGTAAAATCCCTGGACACCCCATCTCCCAGCTTTCCTGCTGGCAATACTTCACGTGTGCTGCCATGCCTCGGTGTTGGCAGAAACAGGCACCATCTGCATGGCTCCACTGGGAGACGACAATGGAAGTTTTTTGGCACCTCCTGGACTCTGCCCTACATGTACTTTTTTCCACTGCTGACTTTAATCTGTAGGCTTTCTTTGGAAAAATGACAAATGTGAGTATAAAAGCCTTGCTGGGTTCTGTGAGCCCTTCTGGTGAATTGCTGAATCTAAGGTGGTCTTGGGACCCTTGAACATACTTCCTTCTGGGTTTGTATGAAGGAAGATAGACACTGATCAGATAGACCATGACACTTAGCAGAATATCTGGCAAATAATAGGTGTTCAGTAACGAAGGATGCTCAGGAGAGAGGAGTGAAAGACTGCTGTTTTGCCTTCTGACCTGACTTCCTTGCTCAACTTGTCGTTCATTCATTATCTTATTTTAACAAATATATTTTGAGTGCCAGCTATGCCACTGACCCTTCATGGACCTTACAATCTAGTTGGGGAAACAGAGATCAAACTTGTGAATGTATATACAAATAAATACATGCTTGCAAGTTGGAGTAAATTGTGAAGGAAAAGACTAAGTAGGTGAAGGGCCCTGAGCGCTGGGAAGGAATATTCTTATTATTGGTCGCATACCTACTGCGAAGATTCTATACTGTTCTGTGACTTTTGTCAGATCTCTCTCTCTCTTTTTGTTTCTCTCTCCTTGGTCTTTTGTTTTGGAGACATCACGGGCTCCCTCCCCTCCTCACCTCATCCTGACACTTGGAGTCCGTGGGTATGACATCCTCCTTCAAGCAAATATTAACTGAACACCCAGCACATGCCAGACTTGCCCCTCATCCTTCTCACCTCCTTCCTGAGTTCCAGGGGGCTGCTGCAGGACAGAGGTGAAGGAAGTAGGGGTCTACCCCGTGGGGCAGAGGAAGTAAACAGCAGGCGTTTTCAAGGCTGACATTAGCATACTTTCCTTTTTCTTCTCCAAATATTTCTCTGAGATTGCTTTGGGGTGATCTCATTTCCTCAGCATAGGAGTTAATGGCAGGTATGTCCAGAGCCATATCTCTGATTCTAAACACAAGCTGGTTCTCAAGACATCGCTCGGGCGTGCTTTGAAATGGGCAGGGTTCCAAGTCCCGGAGATGTTCATTGAGAGAGCTCTAAACTCCCCTGGGACCAAAGTGTTTCTGTTACCATCTCTTCATCAGGAGGGCACAGGGCACCTGTGGAGAGCCTGAAGGACGGGGAAGTACTATCTCTTACGGCCTGGGAGTGATTCTGCTCTCTTCCACAATCCCCTTCCAATAGGTGTGGCCCTTGGGGGATGAGCCTTTTCCCATATGGTTTGAGAAACGGAGCCAAGTCCACCAGCACAGTGAGAAAAAATGAGTCAAATGTCCCCGGCCCCACCACTACCTCTCCCTTGGCTTAGGAGAAAAAAACTCTGGTTGCTACACCCGACTTTCTGAGTTGTTTTCCCTCTTTACCTCCACTTGGAGGTTTGTGGAGTTGGAGGAGGGGTGACTAATACCACGTGACCCAAGCAAACCGCAGGACATTTCTGATGGTGCGGCCATCTGGCTGGGGGCTGGAGGTGGCCCCTAGAATGTGCTTCACAACTTGCACACGGTGTCCTGGGTGAGGCGCTGAACCTCTCTGGGCCTTCATTGCCTGAACTGCAAAGGGATGAGGGTGATTTTTACTATTTCACAGCTCCAAAGATAACAGAGCTTTTGAAGGCGTGTGATTAAAGCTCTGAGAGTATCTTTAAAATGCTTCAGAATTAAAGGTGATAGATGAGATGAAACCAAATTGGCAAAATGTTGATAACTGTTGAAACTTGAGTCACAGGTAGGAAGGGGTTCAATACACTGTTCTCTTTACTTCTGTGCGTATGGGCCTACTTAAAATTGCCAGCGAGGTAAAGGTGCCGCAAGCCTGACAGGCTGTTCCGGAAGGAATAAAGTGACTGAAAATATTCCCAGAGCCTTGGGGAAGATGACTTTGAAGAGGAGAGCTGAGGTGGCTGGCCCGTCCTTTATTGTCGAAGGGTTGCGTCTTTGATTTCAAATGGCTTCCTTCCTAATTAGTCTCCATCCTGTGAGACTTGCATGTTTGTGTGTGTGTGCATGCGTGTATATTTACACTGACAGGCAGTCCCTGAGTTACAAACATCTGACTTATGTACAGCTTACACTTACGAATGGAGGCTATGACAGTACGTCCCTGAGTTACAGACATCCAACTGACATCCAACTCATACTTATGAACAGAGGCTACATGCATATTACAGGAAATAGGTAAATGTACCTGTTCCAACTCATGTGCAAATTCAACTTAAGAACAAACCTACAGAACCTCTCTCATTCACCACCCAGGGACCTCCTGTCTTCACAATTTAATTTGGTGATTACAAGGAAGATGTCTGCCCCACTCTTTTGGTCCCTTTTGTTGGAGACACAAAGCCCTGGAAGTCAGAATTCTCCCCTCTCAGTTCAGCTCTCTGAGATGTGTCTCCACCAGAACCTTCTGCAAATCTGCAGTTTGTCTGCCTCTTTCAAATCAAAATTCAGAGCATTCCTCTCATTTATACCAAATGGGATAGACATGACCTTGGAAAAGAAGCATTCTGCCTGCCTATAGAGCTGGACATGGAAGGGGCCAATGGCCGCGCATGGGACAGATGCTGAAGGCCCACATGCCACCTGTCCTGTGGGCACAAGGTCATTTCTTTCAGGAGAATGGCTGAACTGAGGGGGACCCCTGAACATCTCCAAGAAACAGAAAACATTACCGACAATTAAGCTAGAGCAGTATTCCGGCGGGTATTTGCAATCGTTTTCACTCTGAGATAGAGCCAGTAGTCTTCCTTAGGAATGTGGGATATTGCTGAACATGTGGACAGTTCTCTTTTTCCATAAGGTGGTGTCTAGATAGGTGCTGTATCTTTGGCATTGTCCCCGATGTCCTCTACATCTTTGCCTTCAGAAACCCTTTCCTGCCTCCTCCTCCCAAGGCTGGGTGGGGTCTCCCTTTTTTGTGAGATGATGTACCCGGTACTTGTATTACAGCACTTATCCTCTGCGTGGTAATTGCTGGTTTACTTGTTTGTCTGCACACCAGATTGTGAGCTCTGTAGCTACAGGCCCTATGATTTCCTTTCTTCCCTCTTTCCCTTTTTTCCTCCTTCCCTCCCTACCTGGGATAAAGTGCAATGGCAACATCACATCTCCCTGTAACCTCAAACTCTTGGCTCAAGTGATCCTTCTGCCTCAGTCTCCTGAGTAGCTGGAACTACAGGCATGTGCTACTGCGTCCAGCTAATTTTTCTCTTTTTAGTCTCACTCTTGCTGAAGCTGGTCTCAAACTCCTGAGCTTAGGCAATCCTCCTATCTTGGCCTCCCAGAGTCTTAGGATTATAAGCACAAACTACCTGGCCCCCATAAATTATTGATCCTACATGTTGCAAAGTGACATCATCCACGCATTCATCCAACAAAAATGTACTGAGTGGCTACAATAAATAAAGTGGGCACGGTCTTTGCCTTTGTGGGACTAACATTCTAGCAGCACACAGCAAACACTCATTTACTTGCTAGGCAAATGAATGCATGAATGAATAAGTGAACATTAAGTCAGACCACACCGCTTAAACCCAACCCAAACTTTGGTATTTTGTTAGAGCTACTCCTGACAAAGAAACTCCAATATACCCAACTAGTTATTTCCCCAAGTCTGGGAGTATCCAGGCATGCTAGCCAAAGATAAATATAGCACTTTTCTAGGCCATCCTTTAAAAAGGCTTCATTATTTAGAACATGCCTTGAGCTACATCTATATCCCAGCTTTCCCGACGTGCACTTGCCTTGGAGACTCCTGCTTGCGGAAGATGTTTTCTTTCCCACATGTCCTCTGCAAGTGTGTAATCCCCACTGTAGGCAACCACGATGAGTGACAAAAAGTGCCAGCTGGCAGCCCAGTGAAGGGAGCAGGAGAGAGCAAGGAGGTATCTTTTTCTGCCTATTCAGAGCACTGAAACCCAATTTATCACTGGTCTCATGAGCCAAAGAAAGCTGCTCCCGGCAGCTGTTGATCTGAGAGGCTCCAGTCTCCCTTCCATGAGCCGGGTGTCATTGACACTGCTCTGGCCTGTCTGGGAATGGATTGGTGTGAAAGAGTGGCCCTCTCATTCTCTTCCCTAAGGCCTTGTTTCAAATGGCAAGAGAAATATAGTCACTCTTTCAAAAATGGTTCCAAAGTCCTTTTTGTTTTTTGTTGTGTGTGGACACTCTTGAATAATTACTGCCTAAAGCTCCTACTCATCTCATGACTTTAACCCTCACTCACGGGTGTCTTGGTAAATCAGCTCTCAACAAACAAACAAAAAAGCAGCCACAACAGCAAAGGCTCTGATGTGTAACATTTGCCAATTACCATAGTGTAAATACTCTTAACTTGACTACAGCATGACATCACTGAAAGTGAAGTTAGGGAGAGATGTGCACTACTGCCACCCGCAGAGCTGGTGGACACTAGTTCCAACACACCCCTGCATAGGGCCCTGTCTAACTGATTCTGAAAGACTGCTCCAGGCTAGCACACTTGCCTTTCTACAACTGGGATTTCAGAACATGGTGTGCAAAATACTTTTGCATTTGCTGTGTTATTGGGCTCTAATCACAACATTGAGTGGTATTTTGATGCCTCCCTAGTGGAGGAAGAAGCTGAGGCTTGGGAAGACATGACTTGGCTCAGCTCACACAGCTATACCATTTTTATCTGTCTCTCCAATCGTGTGTCCGTCCATTCACTTCTCACGTGGAAGAGGAAGTATGTGTGTGGGGGAACCTAGAGATTAAAATTATGAACAAGACCAGGCATGGTAGCTCATGCTTATAATCTCAGCACTCTGGGAAGCTGAGGTGAGTGGAATGTCTGAGCTCACGAGTTCAAGACCAGCCTGAGTGAGACCCCATGTCTAAAAAATAGCCAGGCATTGTAGTGGGTACCAATAGTCCCAGCTACTCAGGGAGCTGAGGGAGAGGATCCACTTGAGCCCAAGAATTTGAGGTTGCTGTAAGCTCTGATGTCATGGCACTCTACTAAGGGTGACAAAGTAAGACTGTGTCTCAAAAAAAAAATTATGAACATATTGTCGCCAAACTGAACGTCTTTTTGTACTACCAATGCCTCATGCTCTCTCTCCTCTAAGTTCTTTACAGAATAGTCGCACTACACCACCCCTCCCCTCTTCCTGGCAATTGCTTCTTGCCTTTTAGGTCTTAGCTTAAACATCACGTCCTTGAATGTCCATGTTGGGGTCAGGGGTCCAATACTTCCATCAGGCTGTTTGTCAAATGGTGTTGAAAAGGCTTGTTGGTTTATCTCCTTCCTCCAGCAGACTGCAAACTTTGTGAGAGCAGAAATTTTTAGCTGGTTCACCACTGCCAGCTGATCCCACTGCCTAAGGCAGTGTTTGGCCCAATAAGTACTTTTTAGAACAAATCAATCTATGAATAATGGTTCCCTAACTCCAGATTTTCCATACTGTCTCCTACCAGAACCCTCAAATATCCATTTCCTCATAGACTGGTTGAGGTTTTTTCAGCCAGGGGAGGACCACCCAGGGGAGGCTCCTGCTGGAATGCACAGCCAGCCAGACGTGGCTACAGGCTGGTCGCAGGTGCTCACCTCCTCTGTCTCCACGTGGTTCCCCTGGGCTTTGCAAAGTGTCACCTGAGCAAGCTGAGAAACCTGTTCAGTGTGCTGTGAAATGTACTCATTACACACAAGCCAAGACAAAGACACAGTCACCAAGAAGCTTCCAGAAGTAGCTGCACCTCGATGAAAGAATGAATGTTTAGGAGTATCCTGGAACTAGGATGTCCTATAATAACAGCAAGACTGAGCCTTGCAGATTAGTGCCAATTCCCTCAATTTCCCTCCTAGGAGGCTAGGAGAGGGCCAAGGCCATTTGCATACTGAGGAGCTGCTGACCTTTTGTCACCACAGAATTTCATACATCCCTGCGGCGTTTGTACGAATACCTCATCATCTTCTGTAAACACAGACACTGCCACTTAAAACAGGCAGCAGTAGAGTCTGGTGTATATCAGTTACTTCCCTTATATTACCTGCCTGGTAATATAGACTTCAAGGTGTTCATCTCGGCTCCTGAGCATATGTGAGAGAAGTAATTTGACAATTGTCAGAGCATCTGATGATACTTCTAGAAGCATTGCTGTCCCATAAAACTGTCATGGTGGAAATGTGCTGTTCCACACTATCACAGCAGCCATTTTCCACTTGTGCTTACTGAGTACTTGTGCTGTGGCTGGTGTGACTGGGCAACCGGATTTAAAATTGTATTTACCTTTAATTATTTAAAGTTGAATAGCTACATGTGGCTAGTGGTTACTATATTGGGCAGCGTGTCTCTATATCTCACTATCAGTTACAAGAAATGCAAAGCTGAAAGCATATTAAATGACATCACAGGGACACACTAGGAAAAATTCATAAAGTGAGAAACTTTAAGACCAATGGCCTAATCCCACTGATAAATATATTGCACGGAATCAAGCAGAGGAGGTATGTGTGGAGGAACCAACCTAGAGATTAAGAGATTTAGGAGGCATATTAACCAACTGCAAAGCATGGACCTTGGTGGGTCTTGATTCAGACAAAGCAATTATTAAATTATGAGACGATTGGGAAAATTGGAACGTTGAATACTTGTATGAAGGAGTTTTTAGATGTGATAATGGTATTGAAGTTATCTTAAAAAAATAGACTCTGTTATCTTTTAAAGGTACTTGCTAAAGTGTTTACCTGATGAAAGAATACTATGACTTTGCTTTAATTTAGTAAGGGGAGAAAGTGAATGGAGTGTATGTGAAATAAGATTGGCCTTATGCTGATAATTGTGGAAGCCGGGTGATAAGGGTTCATTACTATTATTTTCTCTATTTTTTATATTTAAAATTGTTTATAATACAAAGTTATAAAAATCAGGAGAGGAATGTTAATGTTGATGAGAGTATAAGCAAACAGGCTCCTTCCTTCTTGAATACCAGTAGCTTAAAATTTCACATTGAGAAGCAAATTGAGTACATTGGTCAATATTTAAACTGTATGTTCCCTTTGACCTACAAATCCTAAAAATCCTAGTTTTAAGAATTTCTACTACAGGGCGGCTCCTGTGGCTCAGCAAGTAGGGCGCCGGCCCCATATACCGAAGGTGACGGGTTCAAGCCCGGCCTCGGCCGAACTGCAAAACAAAAAAAATAGCCGGGGCTGTGGCAGGCGCCTGTAGTCCCAGCTACTAGGGAGGCTGAGGCAAGAGAATCGCTTAAGCCCAAGAGCTGGAGGTTGCTGTGAGCAGTGTGACGCCACGGCACTCTACCCAGGGTGATAAAGTGAGACTCTGTCTCTACAAAAA
>CAUYON010032478.1:0-12138 GCA_963573935.1 Arctocebus calabarensis
GCCATGGCATCACAGCTCATAGCAACCTCCAATTCCTGGGCTCAAGCGAGTCTCTTGCCTCTGCCTCCCAAGTAGCTGGGACTACAGGCGCCCGCCACAACGCCCGGCCATTTTTTGGTTGTAGCCATCATTGTTGTTTGGCGGGTCCTGGGGCTGGATTCGAACTCGCCACCTCAGGTGTACGTGGCTGGCGCCTTAGCCCGTTGAGCCACAGGCGCCAAGCCTATTTTATTTTATTTTTGAGACAAAGCCTCAAGCTGTCACCCTGGGTAGAGTGTCATGACATTACAGCTCACAGCAACCTCCAACTCCTGGGCTCAAGCGAGTCTCCTGCCTCCACCTCCCAAGTAGCTGGGACTACAAGTGCCCGCCACAACGCCCGGCCATTTTTTTTTGTTTTGGTTGCAGCCGTCATTGTTGTTTGGCGGGCCCAGGCTGGATTCGAACCTGCCAGCTTAGGTGTACGTGGCTGGTGCCTTAGCCCGCTGAGCCACAGACGCTGAGCCTATTTATTTATTTTTTGAGAAGGAGCCTCAAGCTGTCACCCTGGATAGAGTGCTGTAGCATCACAGCTCACAGCAACCTCCAATTCCTGGGCTCAAGCGAGTCTCCTGCCTCTGCCTCCCAAGCAGCTGGGACTACACAATGCCCGGCCATTTTTGATTGCAGCCATCATTGTTGTTTGGTGGGCCCGGGCTGGATTCGAACCCACCAGCTCAGGTGTATGTGGCTGGTGCCCTAGCCCATTGAGCCACAGGCGCCGAGCCCTTATCACTACCTTTTAGTATATTTAAGTTAAATTATTTCAAAATCTCTCTCTGTCCCAAATTATGTTTTGAAATAAGGTGTATTTTCTATGTATTTTTAACAATAAGGAGGTACTTATTGGGGTAACCCTGGGTACCAGGAGTAACCCTGGTTCATAGGTTGTTATAGTGTAGATTAATGAGGGAAGACATATAATAAAATGGTTAATACAGAGCTTGTTTCAGGAGCCACGAGTAAATGTTCCATGTTCTCCCTTAGTCCCAGCTTTCTTTTCCTCACATTTTTTCATTCTTTGGTCCTCAAATGACATTGTTTCCTGAACACTCATGTTTTAGACTCATCCTGTGTTCTAGGCACTCAAATAATCACAATGTAGAGGAAGTGCCAGTTCAGTGTGTGAGGTGTGTGTGGTACCTGTAACTCAAGTGGCTAGGGCACCAGCCACATGCACCAGAGCTGGCAGGTTCGAATCCAGCCTGGGCTCACCAAACAATGTCAACTACAACCAAAAAATTGCAGGGCTTTGTGGTGAGCACCTGTAGTCCCAGCTACTTGGGAGGATGAGGCAAGAGAATCGCTTAAGCCCAAGAGTTGGAGGTTGCTGGGAGCTGTGACACCATCGCATTCTACCCAGTGGACAGCTTGAGACTCTGTCTCAAAAAAAAAAAAAAAAAAAAAGAAGGTGAGAGGTCTAACCCAAGCCTGAGTTTTATCTTGGAAGGGGCTGGAAGGAGCTGGCAGTGGTGGCCAGCTTTGTCAGAGGAGTTGTGGCTTCTGTTAGCCGTTAGAAGCCAGCAACCTTTTCACCTGACTGTACTTTAGTCCGGCATTATCCAAAGAAGTGGGAAAGACTTTATTTATTTATTCAGCAAATACTCATAGCCACCTACTAAAGTGCAGTGCTGAGTAAGAACATAAGTCAGAGCGGGAAAGCAGCGCAGTGGCTTACCTTGGCAGCTGCAGGTGGCGTGGCTGGAGTTAAATACACTCTCAGTTTTCCTTAAAACAAACACGATAAACTAGATAACAATAGTGGGATAATAAGGAGGAAGTAGTCTAAGGGGAAGTTCTGAGTTGCTGAGAATTTGTTAACTTCTTTTCAAGATTAGTCAGGATGAACTAGACGTTTCTTCTGAAAAGCCTAATAACTTCCTTTAGGGAAATGCCATACTGACTAATGCATTACCTTAGGGCAGTGAGTCCAAACCTTTAGTGCCAAATGGAGTTTTTGAAAACTAAGACGGCCTGGTCACACCTCCTATCAATGACATCAGAATGTCTGGGAGTGGGGACCAGGCGTCAGTCAGTAGTCTAAAGATCCTCACGTGATTACAGTGGGCAGCCCAGTTCTGGAACTACTACTTTAGGGTACTGTTCAGTTTCTTCAGTTTAAACACTCTTTTTCTTGGTTCCAAACTTTCCTTAAATTGCTTTTGTCCAGTGGTTGGGCTGGGGGGGGTATGAGCAGGCGGAGGATGTGGTGTTATCCAATAAGGAGCTCTCACTTTGCTAAGCGGAATGGCATAGGTTGCCAGGGCTGCAAGAGCAGTGGATTTTTGCTTCGTCATTCTGACTTTGGCAGTTTGCCCGCCCCTTCAGAGCAGGGCGTGGCTTCTCGTAGCCATTAAGAACCAGCAACCCTTTCACCTCGGTTTCCTTCAGTTCGGCCTTTGCAGCCGCGCGGAACGCGGCCGGTCCTTTGCTGAAGATCTTGATGTCCTCATCATTGTCGCATTCATGTAAGCTCTGCGTCAGGTGAAAATAGACAAAGCTGCGAGCCTTGGGAAGGGAGCACACCAGGGATCCTTTGCTGGTGGGGGACGAGAGCGCTACGCCTGAGAGGTGCATTAGGAATCCAGCGGAAGAGGTGATGCTTTAAAGCAGGTCTAAATGGGGGGTGGGGGGAGACCCTTAGGCTTTGTAAACCGATTGAGCTTTTTGGCAGTATGGCAGCATGCCGCGTTTCACCTGGGTCACGTAAAGTTTCAGCATGTGTTAGGCCAGGTCGGCCCCTGTCGGCTGGTGGTTTCCTTCCTCTTGCTCTTTATGGAGACATTTTGCACAGTGTCTGAGAAAATAGATTTTTGTGTCATTCCTTACATCGTGAATCTTGAAATGTAGATGACAATGTAGTGGCGAACGGGTCGATCCCTGACAGCAGTAGAAAATGTAACTGCATAAGAGTGTTTTTCCAGGAATTTTCACACTTTTTGATCCTGACAAATCCTAAGAGGTTGGCAAAGCTTGTGCAATTTCCATGTTGTACAGGTAGAGAAGGCAAGGTTCAGAAAGATCCAGTGGCTTGCCCGGCTTGACACAGCCGCTAAATGGGGCGCAAAAGCTGGAACCCAGTGCTAACCTCACTACACCAGGCAATACTGGGTGGTTAAGAGCATAGACCACACTCCTGGGTTTGAGTCCTGCCTCTACTGTTGATTAGCTTCTTGACCTTGGGCAAGTTACTTAACATTTCTGTGCCTCAATTTTTCTGTCTGAGAAATGGACCTGGTCATATCAATAAAGGGTAGTTGTGAAGATTATTTGTGTATGCAAAACACTATAGAAATGTTATCTGCTGTTATCATTTCTAAGCAGCAGATAACAAGTATACTTTTGAGTGTTGGTGTGATTTTTGTCTCATGGTCCTGACGTCAGAGTGGAGTCTGTCTTTGATCTGTCATTGACTCATCTCCACAGAGTTCATCCCTTTGAAGCAGTACCCTTGAGTTCCTGCTCTCATCTTTAGTATTACATATTGCATCAGGATTCTTTTTCAAAAACACTGTAAATAAGCAGAGTGTTCTTAATTTCCTCCATGGTTTCAAATTTCGGGAAACCCTGAAAGTTGGGCTTTAACATTTTGTTTAGATGCAGAATTCAAAGCAGGATCAAATTGGGAGGTATTTTGTGAAAGGGCAGATATTTGTATCTAAAGCTTTTTTATTCTGAGCCTTTTCAAAACTATGGATTTACTGGAACAGTAGGATGTTTGATTTTAGCGGAGTGTTGTAGTGATGGAACTCTGACGTTAATAGCTAGCCTGCAGGCCATGTTTTCTGCTGGTGTGTGGATTTGTCGGGGCCACGGTCCAAGCCGTATTGTGGGTTTTAGTCATTGACAGAAAGGGAGCAAGTGGTGCTACCCGGGAGTCCCCCGCGGGCACGGCCGGTGGCTGCCGGGCCGGGAAGGAAGCCCCGCCCCCGCGGTTCCCGCCGGGCCGGCTGGGAGGAAGACCTGCCGCGCCCGCTCTGCTTCTGAGCCGCGGAGGACGGCTGGGGCCTGAAGCTGCGGGGTCGGCCTGACCGCGGAGACCCACGTGCCGGCTGTGTTCGTGAAACAGAAAGGTAGGCGGCCAGGGTCCGATTTTGAAGGTAGGAGGTGGTACTGTGCCTTTTAAACCGGGAGTGAGCTCATCGAGCCCAGCGTGCTCGCAGCCATCCTTTCAAAGCCGGCGTGGATGCGACCCAACCTCCGCATGGAGCACTGAACCCGCCGGCGAGCTCTCGTTAAGCAGAGTTGATCAAGACGATGGGCGAATTTCACAATGGGGGACGCTTCAAAGGAAATTTGTACCCGTTTTCATCTTTTACAATAACTTTTTTAAAATGTCAATTTCCTCCTATTTTCACTTCCTTTTTCTCTCCCAGAAAGGTAAATACAATTTTTTAGTAGCAGTGCAATCCACTACATGTTAATTGTTTAGGGAAGTCAGGAGAAAAAGGGATCAGGAAATGCTTATCTTCGTCATCAGGTCGGCCCTGTTTCTTCCTTTAATTCTCTGAGGGCCGCAGGACCCCCCAAATCAGTCTCTAAGGAGAGCAACCAGGTGTCTCTTTTTCTAGCCCAGAGTTAACAACTGAGGGAAGGATGGGGGAGGGGGGGAGGAAGAAAAAGAAATCTTCCCTTTGGCAGATGGTAAGCATGGTGGAAATCATTCCTTGGGACTGTGCCTGCAGTGTTGGAAAAATGCTGGGAGGCTAGGTGCATGTTTAATGGATGGACAACCTGGGTGATGTTCTACATAGTGTGTAGTTGAAAGCCTTCCATAATCGGATCACTAATCCATGTGATTTTTGCAAATTGTATATTTGTCCTTACCCATTTGTATCTGTGTAATTTTTAAGAAGTGAAACTCACATTTGAACATTGCCACCTTAGAAGAAAACCGGAGGCCCAGGTTAAATGTAAAATTATATTTAGATTTGTGCACTTTGGCAGGATATTAACAATTTGCATTTTTATTTACTATCTTCTTAAAGTAGTTACCTTCTTTTTTGAAGAATGGTTATAGGAAATAGAGCTAGACTTCAAAGACATAGCAAATTAAAGGAAAATAATTAAAGGGGATACAAAGGCTTTCTTAACTTTAGTTAAAATTTATTGTGTTACTCAGACCTTCGTTTGCAAATAAAATGAGACAAAGGTCTATTAATATTCCTTCCCATGTGATTATTCTGTTCTATTCACTTGTGTTGTAAGTTTACATTTTAAAAGTTACAGTCATTTGATCTTTATAATGCTACTAATGCTCTTGGTTTTCACGGCAATGGGAGTAAAAAGAGTCACTTTTTTATAAGCTTGGGAGCTTACTTTATAGATATAATCTGAGATTTTCAATTCTATATGATCATAGTTAATTTGGGGCATTTAGTGACATATTTAGTGCCATGAATGAAATGGGAACCAACATAAATCATTCAGCACATCTCTTTTTTTTTTTTTTTTTGAGACAGAGCCTCAAGCTGTCACTCTGGATAGAGTGCTGTGGCATCACAGCTCACAGCAACCTCCAATTCCTGGGCTCACACGAGTCTCCTACCTCCGCCTCCCAAGTAGCTGGGACTATAGGCACCTGCCACAACGCCCAGCCACTTTTTTTTTTTTTTTTTTTTTTGGTTGCAGCCGTCATTGTTGGTTGGTGGGCCCCAGGCTGGATTCGAACCCACCAGCTCAGGTGTACGTGGCTGGCGCCTTAGCCCTTTGAGCCACAGTCACCAAGCCTCAGTACATCTCTTAAGTCAACTTAATCAACTTTGTATCATTTGATTTATTTTATTTTTTTTCTTTTGAGACAGTCTCACTATGTTGCCATTGGTAGAGTACTGTGACTTCACAGCTCAACTTGGAAGGCTGAGGCAAGAGAATCGCTGAAGCCCAAGACTTGGAGGTTGCTGTGAGCTGTGACACCACCGCACTCTACTCAGAGGACAGCTTGACCATAGGCACCTGCCACAACACCCAGCTGTTTTTTATTGTTGTTGTTGCAGTTGTCATTGTTTAGCTGGCCTGGCCTGGGCTGGGTTGGAACCTGCCAGCCTGGGTGTATGTGGCAGGTGCCATAACCACTGCACGGAGCATATAGGTCACTGCCTAAAAAAGAAGGCTTTCCAGGGGTGTTTCAAACAGGTGTTGTCTACAGACTACCTGCACAGAATTCTCTGGAGTGCTTGTTTTATAAACAGGCCCAGGTTTCTGAAGTAGGCCTTCTGGAAGGAGCTAGGAATCGGTTCTTTTGTCTTTTTTTGCCCAGCAAACCCTCTGGTAATTCTTAGGATGAATATCAAGTTTGAAACTATTTTAATGTATAAGGTAAAGTTGGTCAAGATCAATTTGTAAAATAATTAGAATTAGGGCGGTGCCTGTAGCTCAGTGGGTAGGGCGCCGACCACATACACCAAGGCTGGCAGGTTCAATCCCAGCCAGGGCCAGCTAAAATCAACAATGACAACTGCAACAAAAAAAATAGCTGGGACTATGGCAGGTGCCTGTAGTCCCAGCTACTTGGGAGGCTGAGGCAAGACAATTGCTTAAGCCCAAGAGTTTGAGGTTGCTGTGAGCTAGGCCAAGGCACTCTGTGAGGGCGACATAAGGAGACTGTCTCAAAAAAAAAAGAATTGTGAAGCCAAAGGAGTACTGTTTAATATTCAAAAGATAAATAGTTAGAAAACAGCAAATGGTAACTGAATTGGGGGGAGGGTAACTCTTTATATTGAACACTTAGCACTGAATAGAAAAATAAGGAAATATGCTGCTTTTTTCTTTTTTTTAAGTCAACACCAGTGATAGGAGGGAAATATGCTATTTGTGGCCAGGTCTTATATGTCCATGTGTAAAATTGGAACTAGGGAGCCACTAAATTCTAAGAACTATGAGTAGAGTTTCTACTGCTTAAAGACATCAGGCTTTATAAGCATCTTAGTTCTTAAGGCAAGATTCCATTATTCTTACAGAGAACCTGTCTTGCATACCATAAGTCAGTGTCTCTAGGATTCCAGAGTTTTGAAATGACTTGTATTGGTAGTGAGAGGGAAAGCAAAGTGAATGAAAAAATACATAGGGAACACTGTTAGAAATATTTAAGACTTCAGTAAAACTAAGTAACTGGTAACTCAGGGCTTAAATAATTTCTTCAAGGCAATAATAGGAGAGGTGATAGATGCAAACCAATGTATGATTTACGTTCAGGTGAATTACGGAGATAGTTTCAGTAAGAGCTCAGGTGTGATCAGGTTGTACTAAGGCTTGGTGTCCCTGTATTCCAGAAGCCTTCTGTGGTAGACAGTGAAACAAATGCAGGTCTCCTTTCAAGCCTAACTTCTAAAGTTACCAGAAACCAGACTCATTACTGAAATGACGTCAGGAAATGAGTAACTGAATAACTCTTCCAGCTTTCTTTCTTACCTACTTTACCAAAACTTGACAGAAAACTCCCTTTTCTTTCCTCAGAGATAATCCCTTTCTCCTTGGGAGGATTAGTAATGTACTATTTTCAGCCTGTGTAAGGTTGAGGCCTGAGGAGGGTTGGAAGATTGCTTTGGAGATGCACAGGTTTTCTTTAAAAGAGGCATAGATTATCAGGATTGCAAATAAATTCCTCTGGTGATTATAGAATTATACTGTTTATAAATTTATGTTAACACCCATTGCCCCGTCCTCTCACTTCTACCAAGTAACAACACAAACTTTTTTTGGTGTGTATCTCTGTTCTTTTACCGTAGCATCACTGTTCTTCTGGTGGCCCAGACTGCAGATTTTCTCTCACCTCTCCTATTTACTCACTAGAGCCTGACTATTTAGGCATCAGCCTACTGCCTCCATTTCCTCTTGTCTGGTCTAAGGTACTAATTTTCTGTTGTGTAAACCATCTCAATCTCTAACTGGCCTCCCACTTCTGACCACCCTCTTCTAGCTCATCTGCTGCCATAGTCATGTTCCTGATTTGTTGCTTCACTGCCCCCAGATCTGTATCCAGGATAAAGTACACCCTTTGTAACTGGGCATTCAGTGCCCTGGGGTGGGGGGGAGTCTGCCCTAACCTGCTTTTCTGGTTATCTCACTCACTGGACTGGGAATACAGTTGGAGCTGTCGTCCTTAAAATTTTTCTCCTCTGTCCTCTTCTTTCAGTTCCTGTCTTCTTGCCAAAACCCACTTTCCCAGCTACCTACCTGTTTCAGAATACAATGCCAGATTTGGCCATTCCTTTCCTCTGTGCTCCCAGGTACCCCCACAAATCCTTATCTTTGGGAAAGGAGGAATCCTGCCACTGATGATGTTTTGGCTTACAAATTGAGGTTGGCGAGCTAGTCTTTTGTTTGTTTATTTCTTTTGAGACCAAGTCTCACTGTTACCCCAGGCTATAGTGCTGAGGCGTGTAATTGCTCAAAGCAACCTCACACTCCTGGGTTCAGAGGATTCTTCTGCCTCAGCCTCCCAAGTAGCTGGGATTACAGGAGCCTGGCACGATGCCCAGCTAATTTTTCTATTTTTATTAGAGATGGAGTCTTGCTCTTGGTCAGGCTGGTCTTGAACTCCTTAGCCTCCCACATTGCTGGGATTACAGGCATGAGCCACTGCGCCTGGCCAGGCTAGTCTTATACTTTGTGCCTGTGGTTTCAAGAATGTGTTAAAGTTCAGCAGATACCTAAGTGAACTATGCCAATTAATAACTACCATGTATCCAATGCCTATTGTGCGTATACATAGTTGTAATAGTTAAATCCTCACAATGGTCCTGTGATGGAGATGGTATTATCCAGTTTTACAGAAGAGAAAATGGAAAGCTGCCCAGATTACACAACTAGTTAAGTAGCAAAGCCAGGACTGGGACCCAAGCCTGCTTGTCTATATTGTGGTATACTCATACTTGTGGCACTTTGCTTTGTGTTATTGCTATTGAGATGCATGCCTGTCTCCTTGATACAATTGCATGCTCATGATTCAGGTCAAGCCCATGCAGATCTTGGGTATTCCTAGCATAGTGCTGGCATTTACTAGGCATTCATTCATTAGATGTTTGTGGAATGGAACTGCATTCCTCTGTGCTTGCTAAATTGTAGTTTCCTTTAGGAGAAGAATGATATTTTTGTATTTTCCATATGGTTTTTTAATACCTAGTGTGCATTTGGTAAATATTTGTTGATGGATAATGATAGGGTCAGAAGAGATTCATTTAAGTGAAGGATTTGTCTATAACGTGTCTGATTTACTGAAGATAGAACAACTCTCAGAGACCAAGCTCAAAGTTGTTCAGAAATTATTCTAGGCAGCATATTGGAAAGCAGTTCAGAATTTTAAAAAGCTGTATGATAGGGTGGTGCCTGTAATTCAGTGGGTAGGGCGCCCCCCCCCCCCCACATATAGCCAGGCTGGGTGAGTTCGAACCAGTCAAGGCCAGCTAAATGATAACTGCAACAAAAAAATAGCCAGGTGTTGTGGCAGGCACCTGTAGTCCCAGCTACTTGGGAGGCTGAGGCAAGATAATTGCTTAAGCCCAAGAATTTGAGGATGCTGTGAGCTGTGATGTCATTGCACTCTACCGAGGGTGACATAGTGAGACTCTGTCTCAAAAAGCTGTATGACAGCAACATGGTCTGCTTTCAGCATTTTATGCAGGTATATCCAGGTCAGTTGGGAAGAAAATCACATCCATGTCCATTTTAGCTACTATTTTTTATTGAGACCCTGTGTTGTTGACGTTGGGCTAGGCATTGTCTTTGTAGTTTCTACAAGTTTATAGGGCAATGTACATATTTAAAAATAGATTTGTCAATAAAATGTTTCTAATGTATGATTTTTTTTTAAATGGTCACAACCACTCTGTATGGCAGAGTGAGACATCCAATAGACTGATGTTACAGACTAGTAAGTGGAAACTACTAAAGCAATTGTTTTTGATTTGAACCCAGGCCTTCAGAACTGAGTTCTTTTAACACTACCTCCATTAATAGCTCATACCTAGTGTTTTTCTACTCTTCCAGTCTGTCACAGTGATGATCCTGATCATTGAAGAGTTCTCAGTTGATATTGAGGCTCCTGTAACCTGAAAGGTTTTAGTCGCTTCACCTCACACCTTTATTTACGTTCTTGAGGCTTGGCAAGTCAGCCAGCACTGGGGTTTCTAAGTGTCATTAAATGTCTGACTTGACCACAGAGCATGGGTAGAGTTTTATAGGTTTTATTTGCTCTAAAGTATTGCAGTGTGTGTGTTCTAATTATGTAGTGAGATTTGACTTTCATTTTATCTTTTACTTCACTATAATGCCATCTTATTTGAATAGAGCAGGGATTCATGCTTCTTTCAGATTCTGGATGTTTTACTTTTTTTTTTTTTGAGACAGAATCTCACTTTGTTGCCCTCTGTAGAGTACTGTGGCATCACAACTCACAGCCACCTCCAGCTCTTGGGCTTAGGCGATTCTCTTGCCTCAGCCTCCAAAGTATCTGGGACTGCAGGTGCCTGCCAGAATGCCCGGCTATTTTTTTTGTTGCAGTTTGGCCGGGGCTGGTTCAAACCCACTACTCTCAGTATATAGGGTCAGCACCATACTCACTGAGCCACAGGCTCTGCCTGGATTCTGGACTTTTTAAAGAATCTGCTATGAAGTCCTAGGAACCAATCATGAGAAAAATGCACTTAAATCATTTTGCATATACATCCAGACTAGTAGCTTGAGGCTATCTGGTAGAGAGGTTTACCCTTCAGAGTGGACTATACACACTTTCATTATTTGAAACTTTAAGATTTCTAAATTTTGTTTATGGAAAATTTCTTTTTTACTGGTATTTATTATAGTGGAATATTATTCCTGTATTCCTTCTTACTGATTTAACCTTTAAAAATATTTTTCTGTTCCTAAAGCAGAAGTGAAACTAGGGATTTGTGTATGATTTTTTTACATTTGTTATCTTTGGGATAGTTTATGATTTACTAAGTACTTATTCAGTAGTTGAAAACACTATCAGATCTATTTATAATTCTCATTCAGTATAGTAATTGTATGATGTAAGTCAAGTTGTCTCTCGGTCTTCTCGGGGGATTGGTTCCAGGACCCCTGAGTGTACTCATTGATGCATATTCAAGTCTAGAAATCATCCCTACAAAATCCACACATGTGAAAAGTCTGCCCTCTGTATTCTAGGGTTTCAAATTTGGCAAATACTGTATTTTTGCTCCTGATTTGGTATAATAAATGGACCTATGCAGTCCAAACCTGTGTTGTTCAAGGGCTCAGTATGGTAGTATTCACATCTTATAAATGAGTACGCTGGAGGCTGAGATGTTAAGCCAACTTCCCAAGATAATCTTAATAGCTAATAGGTTAAGATTGGAACCAGATTTGTCTCCTCCCACAGTTCATGGTCTTTTCAGAAACTCACATAAGAAGTAGTTACCTGTCTTGCTTATAGCAGTTTACCTTTAATACTAAAAATACAAAAAAAAAAATACGTACACATGAACATAGCTTTAAAGAAAATTAAGATGAGAACGAGGAAAATATATATGCTATCTTGCTACTCTGACAAGTCAGACTAGGACTTTTACCACATTTTTTCACAACTCAATATTAAACAGCTACCCTGATGGTATGAGGGGAGAAAAGCTGTGATGAAAGATGGAACAGAAAAGTTCAGGAGGAAATAGCTGATAGCAAGAGCAGCCCAGATATCTCACTCAAACTTGACTGTTCCCTGCTTTTGTTAGAAATTAGTCTTGTAGTAAAAACCCCATTGGAAAAGGATAGTGGGTCCTGTGTGATTTCTTGTTTGGCCTTAGCGAGACCTGCAACCTTTGTCATTGATCCTGTTTGTTCTGGGCAGTAGGGATTGTGGAAAGAGTTTAAGAATGCTTAGAATTAATCTAGAAAAGAGACTGGAAAGAGAATATAAGTGAAAAGAAGAAAGGAAATGGAGGTTTATATTGAGCCCTGGGTGGCAACTCTTGAGCAAAGAAAGAGGAAAGAAAAGGGAAAAAACAGTTAAATCCTCTCTGAGACCAATTTCTCATGGTTGCCTCGCTTGAGCCCAGGAATTGGAGGTTGCTGTGAGCTGTGATGCCACCGCACTCTATCCAGGGTGACAGCTTGAGGCTC
>CAUYON010032479.1:0-11976 GCA_963573935.1 Arctocebus calabarensis
CAGCTTACAACACATCTATATTTAAGCTATTACTGCAAAATAGTCAAAACATTTTTAAAATGGAAATGATTGGAACATATTTTTCATAGCAAAGTATCTCAAGAATGGAAGAAAAAGTATCCAATGTACTCAGCCCTACTATGAAGCTAATTTATAGCTGTCATATGAATGGTATAACCCAACTATAACACAAGAATATGGGGAAAGGGGCAAGGATAGGGAGGGGAGGGGGAAGGTTAGGGCGGAGGGAGAGTAATTGGTGGGGCCACATCTACTGTGCATCTTAGAAGGGTACAGGCGAACCTTACTAAATGCAAAATACAAATGTCTTCATATAATAATGGAGAAAATGCCAGGAAAGCTATGTTAACCAGTTTGATGAAAATAGTTAAGATTGTATATGAAACCAGCACATTGTACCTCTTGATTGCACTATTGTACACAGCTATGATTTAATGATAAAGATAATAAAATTAAAAAGAACAAAAAAAATAAATAAAAATGGAAATGATTGTAAAGTTAAAAAGTAAGAGTAACCTGAAGTTAATTTATTAGCAAACAAAGAATTGGTTTATAAAGTGAGTGTGGCCTCTGTGTGCATAAAGCCTACAGGAGTGTACAATAATGTTGGAGATGTTCACGGGCACTCACCTCTCCCTCAGAGACTAACTCAGGGCCACTTTCAGGCTGGCAAACTCCATTATGATAAGTGCCCTATGCCATTTCTTGTATTTTATACTTTATTTTCATGCACATTTTCTATGTTTAGATACATAACTATTTCCCATCGTGTTGAATTGCCTACAGTATTCAGTACAGTAAGCAGGCTCAATAGGTTTGTGGCCCGGGAGTGATGGTCCCCACCATATGGCCAAGGTGTGCGGCCGGCCATCCCACCCTAATTGTACATTTCTGTCATGCTCATACAATGACAAAATCACCTTCTGATGCATTTCTCAGAACGTATCCTTGACACATAACAGTATTTTACACTTCCTCAAAGAATTTAACAGACTAGCTAAAAAAAATAGTGGAAGCGCATGAAACATCCTAAACACACCTTAACAGATGATGTAAAGACTATGAATTAAAATCTCACAGACAGAGTACACAACAACAGAGGATGAGGATAGCCAAAAATTAGCAGAGTGTGATCCAATGAACAAAAGCTTCTTAAGAGGACAGCTTCTGACTGGCAAACAGGCGAGGTTCAAGCCAACACAAGTTGACCAAAGTGCTTGGATGATTGGTGATAAAATGCTGAGTGCGAACAAAATGAAAACGGTTTAGAAGTGTTTACTTTTGTATTTCTTTCTGAAAAATGTCTCCTCTGGGGTTAATATTTTTTGGCCTGCATCTCGCAGTAGGATTCTTAAGCATTGGCAGTCAAGTGAACAGACGGGACACAAGTTTAATCAGGTTATGTAGAAGAAATGTTCTCAAGATGCACTGAAGCACAAATTCAAATGACACAGCACAACGGTGCGATGGGAGAGCAGCAGCTGCAGTCAGGCCTCCTGGCAATTACTTATGGCTCCTGTCATGCAGTGCTATCAGACAAATTTGATTTGTTGCATTTAAATGGTGGTGTCACAAAGAAAGCAAAGGTGGCTCTTGCGCTAACAAGGCTACAAGACGAAGTTCATTCAGAAGCATAGCTGATCATTTTGGCCTTCTTCCTAGTCACTCTCTTTTATGCAAACTTTAAAAATTTTTTGGCCCTTGTCTCTTTTTAGAGTTCTAGCATAAATAACAATTAATTATTTTTTTAGCAGGCACTAGCCATTGCTAACTCACTTTTCTAACTGGTTTACTTTGAACATGGGTTTTTGAAATGCCCCATCTCATGTTTGAACTCTCTCCTGTGATCTGATTAAAGTGCTTCGCAAAGCACTTTTATAAGAGTGTGAATGGAAGTGCTCTTCCTAGTAATGAAATAAAGCATTTCAGGTTTTATGTTTTACATGATCTGTATAACATGTTGATTTTTTCCTAAGTTTAATATTTCAGAAAGCAGAAATTTTAGCAGTGTGCAAGTGACATAGAAAATTTTTAAAAGTTGTCAGTACCTGCATATTTGCATAATATACTTTATACAAACTATATCTATTACAATGAAGGAGATAAGTTTTAGATACACTATCCCAGTGGTCCACATTTTTATAAAAACCAGAGGTCTTTGCCATTGCTTTGTCCATATGAGTTATGGGAAGATAGCTATGTTTGCGTTATGTGGTTCTGCCTCCAAAATTGTCAACAAAGCAGCCAGAGTAATATTGTGAAAATTTCAATCAGAAGATTTTATTGCTTTACTCATAACCTACTAATGTCTTCCCACCTCATTCACTTCTAAGGCATAACTTAATCTTTCCCCATTACTACTCTGAATTCAACTTCTCCCTTCACTCAAATATATGGACAGTCCCCAACTCATAATCATTCAACTTATGATTTTTTGATTTTATGGTGGTAAGAAAGTATACACATTTGGTAGAAATTCTACTTCAATTTTTTTTTTTTTCGTGGTTTTGGCCAGGGCCGGGCTTGAACCCACCACCACTGGTATATGTGGCTGGTACCCTACTCCTTGAGCCACAGGTGCTGCCCGGTACTTCAATTTTGAATGTTGATCTTTTCCTCGGTTAGCACTATGTTGGCACACAGTGAGCCACAGCTATTAATCTGGCACTCAATCTTCCTGAATCTACATCTGCTAAACCCTCAGTACCTACTATCAACTATTCTCAAGCCTCATCACAAAAAGAAATTGATGACATTGTTGCCACAGCACAGTCCCCATTCACCAATTAGTTTTTGTTCTGTGCTTCAGATATTCTTCAGGCTCAATGTGCATTCAGCTGTGCACGTCAGTGGTGAGTACCTGTTCTGTTTTTCACTTTTTAGCACAATATTCAATAAATTACATGAGATACGAACACTTTATTATAGAATAGGCTTTGTTTTAGAACTATTGTTCTGAGGATGATGAGGTAGGTGGGGCTGAGCTATGATTGCTGTTTTAGGTGTGTTCAACTTGCTGCACACTTATCAGGATATAACCCCACACTAGGGAATGGGGTTGAATCAGCGTCAATGAGCATCAATGCTTACTTCTTCCATGTTGCTCCAACATGCTGGACACACTCCTGCCTTGAGATGTTTGAGTGTTTCTTCTCTCTTTCTGACATGTTTTTCTTTCACATATTTTTCATGGTTCATTTCCACATATTCTTAAAATTTATGCTTAGTTAGCACCTTCACAGTTCAATCCTCTCTCTGACCATGATATTTAAAATTGTAACCCTTGTCAGGCATGTTGGCTCAGCCCTGTGATCATGGCACTATGGAAGACCAAGAAAGATCAATTGCTTGAGCTCAGGAGTTCGAGACCAACCTGAGCAAAAGTGAAACACCCATCTAAGCTAAAAGATGGAAAAACTAGCCGGGTGTCGTGGTAGGTGCCTGTGGTGCCACGTACTCTGGTGGCTGAGGCAAGAGGATTGCTTGAGCCCAGAAGTTTGAGGTTGCTATGAGCTATGAAGCTACTGCTGTCTACTCAGGGCAAAAGAGTGAGAATCCAATCTCAAAAAATTTTTAAAAATGAATAATTAAAGTAAAATAAAATAGTAACCCTCAAATCCACCTCATTCTTCTGTGTGCTTTATCTTTTATTTTTTATTTTTTGCTCTAATACATTAAGCTACTTTTACCATATGCTGTCATAACCTTACTTATATTTTTTCCATCTTTGGTAGGATGGTATGCTGATTCAATATATATTAACAGCATTAACCCTGAATTTTCACTGTGGCTACATGAATGTCTAGATACACACTGAAACTTTGTGGACATAACCATAAATTACTGTGTGAGGGGACAGGCTTACATGTGTCTAAATTCTGGAAGTCTGGAAGAGAAAGAAGCCTAACAAAGTATCGAGTTGAATCCCCTTATCTGACACCTACTGAACCCAAGGCCTGATGATGTACCACCTATCACTTGTCCTAGATGACTACAGACTGATTCGGTACAGGCAGGGCCAACACCTGAGCCTACTGATTCCAGGGCTGAGGACCAGCAAAGCACCTTTTTATCAAGGGTAACAGCCTGTTTCTGGTGAGAAAATACCACGTGCCAGTCTCCTTCCATCATCTATTAACCTTCACTGACTCTTCAGGGTAAGTCTTCCTGAGTTTCAGTCATCTTCTCTTCAAACCAGAAAAAGAATGATCCTCACTTCTCAGATTTAGAGTAAAGATTAATTAATTTGAGATAAAAAATTTAGGGTCTGCCACACTGTAAGAATTGCAAAAAAAAAAAGCTAGTTTCTTCTATTTTTTAGATAATCACTTAATTCTTCACATATCTAAAAGTCTTGTGTTACTATGGAATATATTTATGACATTATAAGCCTACAAATTAATGATGCTCATTTTCAACACATGCACTGATATTATTCTTGCAGAGGTCAGTACAAACTGTATATTTACTGATTTATTGATGTTAGCAAATGAAACAATTTACAGTCAAGGAAACTGCAATTGATTTAATTATGTCCATGGTGGTATCTCCTCTAAGGAAGTGCTGTCAAAAGAATTATACTCAGAGTTAATAATAATTGTATCTATGAGTTATATCAAAAAGGTAACGATAGTATAGTGATATGTTTTAACTTCTCTAAAAAGAAGAGGAGGAAAGCTTTCAACAGCCAATTTTATTCCAAGGATAGTAATACATATGGTATTTTCTTGGATTATATGGTTAAATATGACATGATTTCAAAACATAACTTTTACTAGCAGAGAGTATGTAAAAGGTTTCTAGATCTTTTTAGTGGTGGAGTTGCTATTTATTTATTTTATATAATGGTTGAACTAATACAAGACTTGTAAATAAACTTTCCAAATTTGACTGATTTCAGGGCAGCAGATCACAAGTATTTTAGAAGACAATAGTCACCGTATTACTTGACTGATGAAGATGCCTCTTTGTAGCTGAACGTGCATATAAAAGATCAGCTAAGTTATGACTCATATACATTTTGCCACATACTTGGAGCCCAATACTGCACTTGGCTTTGATAGAGGACCAATGATAGGTACAGTAACAGACTACTTAAGTGGGACCTGAACGGTAGCCCTCACTGCAATTAGTTGTAATTCTCTTTGACCTATCTAAGCATTGCACAAGGCTGTGATTCTATAAACAGCAATTCCTGATTGCAAAATAAAATCACTTTGATCATAACATGTGTTAGAAGATCAGTGCCCCCAAGCCAGAATTCCTGGTGTCAGTAACAAACATACCATGTAGGATTTCAGTAATTCAAATTATTATCACCTTGGGTCTAACTAACCATTGTTGCATAGAACATGGAAATGTCTTGAATCAACAGCAAGTAAAATTCTATAAAGAGCTTAGTTTAAAGGCTTAGAACTATTCTAAAGATTTTCTATTAAAATAAGTTGAAGCACAACTGATACTTTCTTTCAAGTGTATCAAATTTCAAATAATAGTCATTCTATTTCTTTCAAAAACTATGAAATATCCAATGACACATAAGAACTTAGATTACAGTGCCACTGATTCCTACTATTTACAAAGCGCAGCTTAGATGCAGAAGAAGAATAATTCTTCTCATCTCTATGACACAGCGATTTACAAGATTTTATGTTCAATTCCAGAAAACACAAATTCTTAGGCTACAAAATGTATGTACCTTTATGTACATATATTTAATGTATACCGCAGGATACCATTTATAACCCCTTATTGTTCCTTATTTCTTTTATATTTGAGGCCTTACTATTGAAGTCAGCTTATTTATGAGAATCCATTGAAATTACAGAGGTCTAAAGATTACATAAAACAGACATAGTTTCATGCCTTAAGTTTAAATCTTTGATCCAGCGAGAGTCTATCTTGTTTAATGGTGAAAGGTATGGGTCCAGTTTCAGTCTTCTACACGTCACCAGCCAGTTCACCCAGCACCATTTGTTAAAGAGGACTGTTTTCCCCACTGAATGTTTTTAATTGGCTTATCAAAGATCAAATGATGGTAAGTAGCTGGGTTATCTCTTGGTTCTCTATTCTTTTTCATATATCCACTTCTTTGATTTTGTGCCAGTTCCATGCTGTTTTGATCCCTATCAATTTATAATATAATCTGAGACCTGGTAGCATGATTCCACCTGATTTGTTTTTATTTTCTATTTGTTTTTATTTCTGAGTAATGTCTTGGCTAATTGAGTTTTTTTTCTGATTCCATATAAAATGAAGTATTATTTTTTTCCAGGTCTTTAATAGGGTGTTTTAATAGGGATTGAATTAAAATTGTATATTGCTTTGGGTAGTATGGACATTTTAACAATGTTGATTCTTCAACATGAAGCCATAAACGTGGTATGTTTTTCCATTTATTGACATCTTCAACTATTTCTTTTCTCAGAGTTTCATAGTTCTCTTTACAGAGATTTTTCATGTCCTTCGTTAGGTAAACTCCCAAATATTTCATCTTCTTTGGCACTCCTGTAAAAGGAATAGAGTCCTTGGCTATTTTTTCAGCTTGACTATTATTGGTATATATAAAGACTACTGATTTGTGATTATTGATTTTGTAACCTGAGATGCTGTTATATTCCTTGATCACTTCTAAGAGTTTTGTATTTGACTCCCTGGGGTTTTCCAGATATGCAGTTTGATCTCCTATTGTTTAAAAGTTTTTCAGGAATTGTTTTGTTTTCCCATATGACTGTTAGGATCATCTTGTTCAACATCCTTCTCTATCCTGTCAAAAATAAAAATGCTTGTGGGTATTTTTATTATGACTGAAGGTGCTCAGTGTGTAAATTAGAGAATATTAACATATTTATAATGTTGAACATGCTTATGTAAAAATACAGCACAAATTTCATGTATTCAGGTCTTCCCTTATGTCTTTCTGTATTTCCTGTTTAGTCTTGATCTTTTTGTCTTTTTAGTTCTATCATAAGTGGGAAATTTTATTTTATAATACCTACTAAGTGGTTGTTCTTTTTATATTTGATTTCTATATATTAACTTCATGTCTTTCTGATTGTTTCTAATAGTTTTTAGTTAATTCTCTAAGATTTTCACTTAAATAATTAAATAATCTAAAAATAATGTACATTTTGCCTACCCATTTCTAATTTTTATATTGCTCATTTCCATTGTCTAATCATATTTGTTTGAACCTCCAGTATAATGTTAAGGAACAGGGGTAATAGTGACAAATTTCTCTTATTCTTCAGTGGGACTCTTGCTGTTGATTTCACATTAAGCACCTCTAGCCATCCCACTGGGACTACGACTGATGTAGATATTTGGCTTTTATGCCTACATTCTCTAATAGTGCAAACCAGGGCTCCTCAAAGAGCCTGTCTTCAGCAAGGTAAGAAGAATCTTGGCTTAAAAAAACTAGCTGTCCTCGAAAACATAAAAATAGAACAACTTGGCTTACCCATAGCTCAGTGGTTAGGGCGCTGGCCACATACACTAGGGCTGACAGGTTTGAACCTGGCCTGGGTCTGCTAAACAAAAACAACAACAAAAAATAGCCAGGTATTCTGGTGGGTGCCTGTAGTCCCAGCTATTTGAGAGGCTGAGGCAAGTAAATTGCTTAAGCCCAAGAGTTTGAGGTTGCTGTGAGCTGTGATGCCAAGGGTGACAAAGTGAGACTGTCTCAAAAAAAATAGAACAACTATATGATCAAGCAATTCCACCACTGGGTATATATCCAAAAGACAGGAATTCATAATGTTGAAAAGCTATCTGCACTTCCATGTTTTTTGAGTGACTAATCATAACAGCCAAGATTTGGAATCAACATAAGTGTCCATCAGCTAATGAATGGATAAAGAATATAGTGGAATGTAGACACAATGCAATATTATATAGCCACAAAAAGAATGAAATCCTGAATGGAATTGGAGAACATTATGTCAAATGAAATAAACCAACCACAGAAAGATAAATCTTGAATATTCCCATTCGTATGTGGGAATTGAATGTTACAAACAATGGATCTCATGTAGACAGACAGGTTGGAAAGGGTAGTGGCAGGGACAAAGTGGGGATGGTTAATGAGTGCAGAAGTATAGTTATATAACAGGATAAAATGAACAAAATTTAACAGAACAACAGAGTAACCATGATCAACAATAAGTTAGGACATACTTTGACAGGAAATTGGAATGTTCCAAACACAAAGAAATGATAAATGCCTGAGGTGATGGATACTCCAATCACTCTGATTTTATTAATTCACAGTATATGCCTATATCAAAACATCACATTTACTCTATAAAGATATACATCGATTATGTACACATAACAATTAAAAAAATTAAAAATAAATATAATTAATTCAACAAAGCAAGTAAACAAAATTAGCTGACTAAATGGCACATGTACTGACCTGTTTTATTTATATTCATTATCATGTCACTAACCAGTTACAAGGCTGCTAAAGGGCACAGATCAGCTGCCTTTCTGAGGATCACACTTTGAATAGCACATGTATAAAAAGCGTTAGGATTTGCTAACCTTTAAATATTTGAAAGCCTTCTCCTGTGAAAACATTAGGATCCAATATCATTTTAGAGAAGCTCTTTGACAATTTTCTCTGTATGTTTCTTGAACAGAATTCAGTTTAGATTTTCTGTCTCTTCTATTTTTGGTTTTTATTTTATTGTATTGTGCCCTTTTTTCTTGAGTTATAATTTGCATCCATGAAACTGTACAGTTCTAGTTTTGACTAATATGTGAACATCTATCACTAATGCACCAGTCAAAATATAGAACATTTTTATCACCACCAAAAGTTTCATCATGCCCCTTGACAAATCCAAACTCTCCCGTGCAACCACTCCCTTTTATCACAGTAGATTATTTGTGTATATTCTTTAATTCATATAAATGGAATCATACACTTTTATCCAACACATTTTGCAGTCAGTTCTGATTTTTCTGGAAATTTGACATATTGTTGACAGGTATTAAAATTTAACAGCACAAAGTTGTGCGATGTCATTTCTTATGATTCTTTTAACTTACTACTTTTTCTATGTTTATTTCTCCCCATTATTTCTTATATTATTCCTTTATTCTCTAGCTCATGGTTTTGTCATTCTTATTCCATTTACAGACCATTAATAGATTAAAATTTCAAGGAAATCAACTGCAATCATGTTACTCTTCAGTCAAACTCCCTCACATTTTCCAATTGCCTATAAAATGAATTCCAATGTTCTCACCCTGTCATCCAAATCTCTCTACTATGAGACTGACCTCACATTTCCTACTTTTATTCTCAACGCTCCACCAAGCATTTAACATAGTTTGCTTTGCCCTTAGTTGAAAAAAGTGCTGGAACCAATGATGAATTCATTACATAGGATTTGATGGGGATATTGTCCTTTACATCTTTCATAATTCCCCATATAAAACTCCTCATAAATACTCTTGAATATCTGACATGTTTTCTTTAAGCGTACAATGAGAACTATGTAATTAACTAGGTTTCCTTATCATTTGGGTCACAGAAATTTAAAAGTAATATTCCAATCTAGTGAATGTGTAGGATTTTAGAAACTCCCCCATTTTCCTTTCTATTCGATCTTCTGTGTTGACATTTTATTATAATTTGCATATTTAATCTCCCATGTATGTAATTACTAATGCTTTCCTTTTTATAACTATCTTTAACAATATGTTTTCACAAATGGTCTATCTCTTATAGCAAACATGCACAAAAATATCAAATTCCCTTCCGAATGACCATTCTTTAAACTTTTAAATCTCTGTGCCTTTCTTTTTTTTTCCCTTAGTCTAAATTGCCTCCACCCACTACCACTATCCCATCACCTCAAATATTGTACTCTTTGTACTCCAATTATCAAAATTATACTCTTCCTTGAATGTTAAATTTTTATAATGTTGTTCTCACATCTGCCCTCCCCCAAGTGAATGAAACTTGTGTAAAATTCACCTTCAAGAACAGAAAACTTGGTGAAGTTCCATCTTCTGCGCTCCTCTCCAGGACTGTGGGCTTTTCTCCCAGGCTATTGCAGGATGACTACAACAGAACCAGGTGTCACATTCAGCGGTGGGGACATGCCAAGGAAAAAGGAATGGGGGGGTGAACCTTTTGTAGAAGCCTCTCCTACCAGTCATTGGCTAGTGGGAACCGCATTCGCTTTCCCAAATTATGCCCAGGAAGGAATGAAATTCCCAGTATTGCCTTACACCAATCAACTTGAATTCTCTGAATCTGGGTATGAGGTCATCTCCCCTGGAGCCCACAATTATGTGGAGAATGGTAGATAAAAATTAAAATCAAAGATTTGTTAGGAAGAAAAATAGGGGGGAAGAACACATACCTACTAGGTAGCTTGATGATGTGCAATTACTCTGTAATTACAATTTCTCCCTCCTAGAATCTTTATAGCATGTTGGTTGTACTCTTCAAAATCCGCCTTATACTTGCTTATGTATAGTTATCTGTGTACTTATTTCATTTCTGCTTCCCACTGACATTTAGTTCTCCAACAAATGAAACTGGCTGAGTGTCCACACAGCACCCTGGAGAGTGGCCAGCTATAGTAGGCACGTGGTCAGTGCATGTTTAGCTAAATTCCTGTTTTCCTTCTGGATATCTTGGGTGTGATAACTGTGCCTCTATGGATGTGTGTACATAGCAGATGCTCCTGTGCACTTTTGTGTTTGTGTGTGGGTGCCTGCCTCCTAAGAACAACCACTCACTGGCCCACAGCTATAAAGATGCACTTGGGTTCATGAAGTCCTGTCCTTTGATTTCCCTATAGTGAAAATGAATCCCACATTCATAAGTATATACCCACCTTGTCCCCCTTCTGACCCATTTTTAGAATAGCTAGCGAGGGCTAGGCACAAAGTGAGGCCAAAGGACAAAGCTTTTCTCTGTGCAAGGGTGACTGGCTCACACCTGGGTCTGGTCAAACCAGTGGCCCAGGCCTCATTAGCACCATATTCTAATCCTGCAGAGCGCTCCCATCCAGGTCTCCCGGAGCAACAAGAACAGCAAGCACTCTGTGCCCTACAGGGGCCAGGCTGGCCAGGAGGGCCCAGGGAACATCTGGTAGGATCTGCACCATAGAGCGGCTACAAAATATTCAGTGTTTGAAAAAAGAAATCCCAACCACCTCACCCGGCCTCAGAGATACAACATTGGAAGAAAGACGTCTCCTTGCTCAAAGCTCTGCTCTTTCCCCAACCCCAACAGCAACAGTAAAACTTCAAACAATCCCAGTGGCTCTTTCCTCCCACAGTGTGAGCACAATCTGAGTATAAGCAGACTGTTGTTTCTGGGAGCCAATGAAATATTTTATTTATTTCAATTAGAATTCATCCTAATCGGCTCTTTTGAAAAGGGATACCCTGGAATACACAAACATGACTTTCTTCTCTATCATGGAAGAAAAGACACCCTGTCATTTGGAACAGAGGGGAAACCAATTTTAAAACTCTAGTTAAATTCCTGAGAAGCAAGCCTGACCACATTTCTAGCAAAAATACCACTAAAAATACCAGTGATTCCTGTTAAAGACAGCAAAGTACTTTTAAGCTTTAATGTCTGACCAGTTGGTAGAGGGGGGATGTCAGTGTGCATTCCCCAAAAATGTTTGGGGACTCACAAAAAGCAGAAAAATCCTCTAGGACGCCCTCCCCAAAAGATCACTTCTGGGAATGCTGGACTAGGGTCAGGAACATAAAATTTGTTTAGGAGTTTAAATCTTTTTTTTTAAATTAAATCTTGGTTGTGTACATAAATGCAACCATGGGGTACAATGTGCTGGTTTTATATACAATTTGAAATATTTTCATTGAACTGCTTAACATAGCTTTCATGCCCTTTTCTTTGTTATTGTGTGGAGACATTTATATTCTACATTTAGTAAGTTGCACCTGTACCCTTCC
>CAUYON010032481.1:0-20604 GCA_963573935.1 Arctocebus calabarensis
ACGATTCATATACATTCAGAAATATTTTGATCATACTGTTACAGATATCCTTCATGGTATTAATGTCTTTATATAGTGATCAAGGAAATGCCATGTTCTGAATTTTTTAAACTCTTTCCCATAATCAATTTTGTTCTTTGAATAGGCCTCTAACTCCCATGGAAACAAATAACCTTTACATTTAGAATACATAATATGACTTCTATTTGCCTGATTAAACCTTGACTGATGTAGGATTTTAGGTAAAATAAGCTACCTACCATCTTCTTCCTATAGTTTCTAAAACAATAACATTTTCAGGGCTATTTTGTTTCATAAGTAATTTTTCTGGATATAAAATTAATTTTTAATTCTGAATATTTGGAAATTCAGCATCTTTTCAAAGCATACATAATATAACTTTACCTGAATATACAATAGTTTATCCACTCATTTTACTATAGATGAACATTCATTTGAATTTTTGTAACCATAAAATAACTCAGTCCCTTATTTGATTGCTTGAGTAGAAAACAATGTTCATAGTAAAAATGTTAAAATTCCTCTTTTCTTTTTCCATCTGTGAGCTGCATACATCTTGAAGATGCTTGCATTCCCTTCAATTTTTTTTTTTCATTTCAGAATAGTAGGGGATACAAATTATTTGTTTATATACTTTGTATTTATACACATTGAATCAAAATTATTATACGTGTGCTTCTTACCCAGATACTGTGCACTGTATCCAATAGGTGTGATTTTACCCAACCCTTTATCTCCCCTCCCCTAAGCTTGATTTTTATTGAGATTTGCTCACATATGTGCATTTAAGTGTTGATTAGTTCTAATTAGGTTTGAGTACATGTGTTTATTTCCCCATTCTTGTGATGTTTCACTTATAAGAATGGTTTCTAGTTCCCTCCTTCTAGTTGTCACAGAAGATAGACTGTCGTTTTATATGCCTTGGTAGTAGTACTCCACGGTATGCATATATCACACTTTATTAAACCATTCATGTATTGCTGGGCACTTGGATTGTTTCCATGTCTTTGTGATTGTGAATTGTGCTGCCATAAACATTCCAGGACAGGTGCTCCTTTTAGACAATGACCTTCATTCCTTCCGTTGTTTACCCAGCACTGAGACTGCTGGATCAAATGGTAAGTCTACTTTAATTTCTTTGAGATATTTCTATGTAACTTTCCATAGAGGTTTTACTAGTTTGCATTCCCACCAAGTGTGTAAGTTTCCCCTTCCTTCTGCATCCACACCAACATCTATGGTTTTGGGATTTTATATGTGAGCCATTCTCACTGGGCTGAGGTGAGATCTCAATGTCATTCTGCTTTGCATTTCCCTGATGATTAGAGATGGTGAGCATTTTTCTCATGTGTTTTCTGGCCATTAGTCTGCCTTCATTAGAAAAGTTTCCGATCTTGTCTGTTTCCTATTTTTTAATGGGGTTGTTTGATCTATTCATGAGTTCTTTGTAGATTCTAGTTATCAGTCCTTTATCAGCTGAATAGCATGCAAATATTTTCTCCCATTCTGTGGGTTTTCTATTTGCTCTTTTGATTTTGTTCCTGGCTGTGCAGAAGCTTTTTAAATTGATGAGGTCCAACTTATTTATTTTTGTTGTTGCTGTGATTACTTTTGGTGTCTTCTTTATGAATTATTTTCTTAGGCTTATATCTCTAAGGTTTTTTTCCAACATTTTCTTCCAATATTCTTATAGATTCCTGCCATAGAATTGAGTCTTTTATCCATCATGTGTTCATTTTTGTGAGTGATGAGCACTGCGAATCCTACTTCAGTCTTTTATTTGTGGTTATCTAGTTTTCCATTTATAATAAATGGTCTATGCACCATTTATTGAGTAGTTATTATTTCTCCCAATATATGTTTTTGTCTGTTTTTTCAAAAATTAAATGGGCTTTGGAGACTGTTCTCCCAAGTGAAGTATCACAAGAAGGGATAAAGAAGTATTACATGTACCTAGTACTAAATTGGAACCAGTACATTAACATGCTCATATGAGAGAAAAACTCAATGAAATTCATCCTAGGGGGTGAGGGGGGTGGAAGGTAGAAGGGAAGGGGAGCAGGGATTGGGTGAATTCTTCCCCAACGGGTATGTTGTAGGGGTATATACAACACTGCCTGGGTCTGAGATATACCTAAAAATTGTACTTGAACCTCACAGATACACACTATGGCATATAATTGTTTGTACCCACACATTAGTCTGAAATTAAAAAAAATAGATGGCAATATGAGGATGACTTCATTTCTGGATTCTCTGTTCTGATCTTTGGTCTACATTTCTGGGGTTGTGTGTGTGTGTGTGTCCCAGTAACATACATATTTGTTTACTATAGCCTCGTAGTATAGCTTGAAGTCTGTTAAGGTGATTCCTTCATCTTGTTCTTTTTTAATTTTTTAAATATTTTTATTTCAGACTTATGTGAGAGCATAGGTGATCAGATTACATTGTTTGCATTTGTTAGGTAGAGTCCAAGTTGTAGCTGTGCTCCTCCCCCAGGAGGTGTGCCCTTTACCCTTACATTGTGCCTGTTAGGTGAGAGCACAACAATCCCCTCCCTCTTTCCCGTCTCTTCTACTTGAGTTTGTGATTTTCTCAGCATGGGATCCTTCTCTGGTTGGCAGGGGGGAAGGGGCAATGGGCAATAGCTACAAGTCTGCTGGAGCCAATATTGCTTTTATGTCAGGAAAGAGGGGAGATTAAGAGAAAATGTCTACATAAAGGAAAGCTGGTTCTCTTGTCCCTTGAGGCCCTCTCCTGCAAGGTGAGAACTCCTGTGTCCCATTGCTCCCTGAGAGCCCCAGGTGGGAGGAGAGGATCCCTTTACTCTTCTGTTTGACTCTGGTATTCTCTAGGTCTGGTTGATGCACCACTATCTTCTCCTTTTTTCCCTCCTCTTCCTCTTCATCTTCTCAGCCCTTCTTGGTGGGGTTCTCTGGGTGCCTCTGTTGCCTCTCCCTGAGATCTACCCCTTAATTGCAACTCCTTCCAGCTCACTTCAGTCAAACTCTGCTGGTAGACTGAGGAGTGTCGTCTCTAGTCAGCCATCTTGTCCCCAATGATAACATTTAACGTTTTCTGTATTTTTTAGCTATGCTAGATAGCACTGTGATTAACATAGATGCACTTTAATCTCCATCTGAAATTTGTATTTTCCTTATTCCTTTCGTGAAATAATTATATGGAAACCACTTTTATCTTTTCATTTCTCAAAATATCTATCAATTGCTTTCTACAGACCAGGCATTATGTTAGGCAATAGGGATACCCTATTGCTATTGCAGTGGTTCTCAACCTTCCTAATGCCTCAACCCTTTAATACAGTTCCTGTGGGTCACAACCTACAGGTTGAGAACCACTGCCCTATTGAAACAAACACAGGCCTCACTAACTGAATTTACAGTTTAGCTGGACTACAGTAACTTGGGAGTCAAATAACAACTGTTTTGACTTTTATTCAGAGGACTATATAGTTATGGCATAGAACCTAGAAGGACCTCCTGGAGGAAATGACATTTAATGAAATTAAACAATGGACAGGAAGAAAGCAATAAAGCATGTTGGCAGAAGCAAAAGCACATTAAAGGCTGGAAAGTGAGAGAAGAGTGTACTCTGTAGGAAATAAATGGAAGTCTATAATGCTGAGAGAAGAAGGCATGAAAGGGCTGATGATGGCACAGGTGAGAGGGCACATGAGCTGAGGGGACAGCTCATTGTGGGCTTGATAGACCATCTTAAAGTTTTTGGATTTTAACTCAAGCACAATGGGAAGCCATTGGAAAGTTTTCAGCACTGGGATTGGAAACAATGATAAATAGTAAATTGGCTAAGGAGAGATAACAGGTTCATTGTTAGACAAGTTGAATTTTAGATTCCTCTGGGACATCCAAAAGAAGCTCTCTACTAGGTTGTTGATTCCATAGTTCTTGACCTGCAGAAAGGAGATCTGATAGGAAATATAGATATTAAACTCATCATTTTATATTGAGGCTGGATACATTCAAGTGGATAAGGGTCACCTGTGTTGTGCTCTGGCTACTGTCCACATTAGAGTTATATGCTATGTTAGGCATGTATATAACTAAATGCTACCCCAGACCTGATGAAGCTAGCTATCTATGAGAGGTATTTATGCAATTTCCATTTTTAACAAGTGCCCCAGGTGATTTATTTGCACACTGAAACATGAAAATCATGGCCTAGGGAAAGACTATATCAGAAATCCTCAGACCCAGCTGCACATTGGAATTACTTAGAAAGATTAAAACCATGCGCTGTTTATGCTCAGGATTATCCCCATAAATTTGGGTTGACTCTTTCTCAGCTCTTTGATCTCCATTTAACCCAATCCCCTCCTGTGGGTACTAATGTACTCTTCTATTATGATAGCAGTAGTTAACTGTTCGAAATTCCTCAGACATGCCATCCTGCTTTATACTACTAGCTGACCACCTCATGTGGTCCTGTAAGTGGACCATTTTAACTTGGCTATCCTCTGGTCAGTCTCCAAAGAAACAGTTCAGGTATCATTTCCTACAGGCATCTTGATTTTCCTGGTACCTACCACAGACTTGATTGGGTGCTAACTCTTTGTGCTCTCAGAGGACTTTTATAAGTTCTAACACTTAGGCCAGTGGTTCTCAACCTGTGGGTCTTGACCCCTTTGGAGGTCAAATGACCCTTTCCCAGGGGTAGCCTAAGACCATCTGCGTATCAGATATTTACATTACGATTCACAATGGTAGCAAAATTACAGTTCTTAAGTAGCAACAAAAATAATTTTATGGTTGGGGGTCACCACAATATGAAGAACTGTATTAAAGGGTCGCAGCATTAGGAAGATTGAGAACCACTGACTTAGGCCATTGAGTTGACATCAGTAGTCTGCATCTCTGCTGTTCTACTAGTGGATAAGGGGTTCATGACTGTGTTTTATTTTTTCTTTCTTCTTTCTAGTTCGTCAACTGTTCTATTATGTCTACCATGTGGTAAATATATAAGATATGCTGTGTTTGTTGAACTGAACTGAAGTTGGACTCCACTAGTTACTAGTCCTATGTATTTGTGCAAGTCAATTAAAATATGATAGTGTCAGTTCCTTAATCAATGACTTGGAGATATTTTCTGGCCCATCTGTGTTATATCATGGAATTGTTATGCTAGTATGTGACATTAAAAATAAGAGAATGCCTTCTTTAATATAAAGTGCTATTAAGCTATACATTATTCTTACAAAGTGATAGTTTTAAGTAAAATATAGTATTTGTATGGGGATTTTGACTTCGGATGATGACTGCTTGTGTCACCATTGATAAAATGCTTATGGCTCTCATCTCATGGCACTATATTTATTTAAATGATGACTGTTATCTGAGTGTTTCAAGGTAACACTGGCCTTGAATATGATCACAATAGTACTTGACTGTAAGCACCCATACAGTGTTGTGACTGTATTTCACTCCCCATGGGCCTGAATGGATTACATTGCTCCTAGGCAGCCTTTGCAATTTTTAGATCCTTAAAATCAACACCCTTTCATGTAATTCCTATAGCTGTGTTCTATATTCCCAAAGGGAATATGGCTTTCTGCCAGGGAATTGTAGCTATTTCAATTAACTTTGAATCTTTAAACAACAATAGGTCTCGTAGTCCCTGAAATAATCCTTGGCCTATTCAACTTTCTAACTTTTTCTGTGAATGAATGCAAATATGTTCTCTTGGAGTGCCACCTAGCTAATCTATCTGCTTAGGTCTGTGGTGAGCCACTCTTCCAAAATAGAGCTGATAGCCCCCTCTTCTCTTAGGGTGAATCCCCAGTATTATCAGGATATGCTTCTCTTCATTCTCCCACTATGGACAGTACTGGAGAAATGTTGATCCTCCACTGATACATGCTTTTGTTCCATGTCCTAGAGCTCCCCAGATCCCTTCAGGCCAGAGACTAAAGCTGTAGCCTCCTTTTGCTTCCCACTAGTGTAATCATAGCTCATTGCAACCTCGAACTCCTGGCTTCAAGCAGTCCTCTCACCTTGGCCTCTGAAGTAATTGGAACTACAGGGGTGCAACACCATGACTGGCATATGGCCTCCATTTGACTGGTCTAGTAGCTTTCATGCAGTAGGCACCTGATAAATATTTGCTGAATTGAATCAGTAAAACTCTATTCTCATTATTATATAGTCAAAGTTTATATACAAGATCAGACTTCTTACCTGTCATAGAAACAATTTCACTGTCACAGTTATCAAAATCTGAAGTTGAAATTGAATAGTGACATTTTTCTCCCAAAGCATGTAATACTTAGAAAAATGTGTGGTACCCATTTGCTCTATAAATGTGCTCTCCTTACATACTATTCCATCCTTGTCTCAGTATAAGGAGGAGCAGTGCAGTCCCGAACCTTCAGGAACCACAGGCACCTCCCAAAGTTCCCATCCCAGGATCAGATTGAGGTCCTCCTGCCTATATGACAGCCATTCAGGGGAGCATGGGCAGTGCTAGGAAGCCTCTGCATGGGAGAATTAACTGAATGATGGATTGGAATGAAGGACATGAATTAGACACACTCTGGGAAAATGAGTGTGGAAAGAGAACTAGATAAGTTTCAGAGAGCTAAGGCAGAAACTGTCTTGAGAGGGGGAGCTGGTTGTCCAAGTCCTGTGAGTGAGAAGTGTCAGGGTGTGCAGGTGACAGCATAACCAAGGTATGACATAGGACGATAGAGGGAGAGCAACAGTGTGTTGAGTGCTGGGCATGGTGCATACCTAGAGAAGGGGGCTGGGAGGTAGTCAGGCAACCCCATGGCACACACACTGGCCTCCTGGCTGTCCTTGGATCTTGTCAGGATCATTCACTAATTACAGCTTTTTTACTGGCTGATCCTTCATCCTACACAGCCACATCACTGATCCCCTTATGCCTTTTTTTTTTTTTGTGGCCTACACTGGCCACCCTTCTAAAAATTGCAATCTGCCCCTCACCCGAAGTCACATCCATTTCGTCCTGCCCAGCCCTGTGTGTTCTCTATTCCACAGCAGCACTTACCACTTTCTCACCTGCTATAGAATTAACTTATTCATTGAATCTGCCATCTATTGTCTGCCTCCTGGCAGTAGCAGGGAAGCCAAATGAGGACAATGATCTTTATCTGTTTCATTCACTGATACTCTTCACATGTCTGGAATTGTGCCTGGTTCAAAATAAGTGCTCTATAAATATTTCCTGAGCTGATAAATAAAGGCTTATCAGAAATAACCCAGGGCTGTATTTTTTGTATAACCTAGGATTAATACATGTGTATATAAAGAAAATAAGTCATGTCAAACTTTGATATTTTGTTAGTAACGTTAAGTGTGAATGACTTCAGAAATATTATGTACCAGAACACTTTAGAACCACTTCCATGCTCTCATGTATGGAGAAATAAAGGAAGTATGTGTCTTTATCCTCTGGGAACTCATGCTTCACTGAGAGAAACAGAGGCACTGATATTTAAACCAATACAAGCTAGAATATATTCTGTGCTACCCAAGCCTTACACACAGGCCTTGGAGAAGAAGGTGAGATGAATTCTGACTGTGAGTATCTGGTAAGGTTTGTTGGAGGAGGTGAGATTTTAACATGGAATTGGAAAATGGGTAAAACCTGGAAACGTAAGCACATGACATGATAAGCCTCCCTACATGCCTGTATTACTTTTCATTCAAATCACCTCTAAATTTGAGTTCATGAAAAGAGCTTTCATGGAGGGAGCAGTAGATGGGGGTTGGTGATGAGGGGTGTGGTGCAGGATAGATTGGTTCAAGAAAGATTTGAGATGGGATAATCAGGTCTCCATATATACTTTCCAGATAAGTTTTCCTTAGGATTAGGCAGAAACCAGAGACTATGGGCAGGTGACCTTTTTAGGAATAACTATTGCACAAGTGATTGGCTTTTCAATTGCCAGATGCCTCCTGAAGCTATAACAGATAGGGTAGAGAAGGAAAGGAATACTTAGAAATTTATGTATGTGGCTTTGTCTTAAAACACTTTACACCTTAGGCTCTGTATAACAGTAAGTCAAGTGAATGCGATGGAATTAAACAGTAAAATGTATATGCTGTTCAGTTGAAATGACTCATCAAAGTTTTGGAAAAACAGAAGTTACATCTGTGAATAGATTAAATTCTGTAGCAAATACTAAAACTCTAACATTCTAACACTTTATAATATTCTAACAATTTATAACAGCTATCATTAGAACTATATCCAGCTATAGTATAACTATATAACTGTGACTACCTAAAACTAAATAATCCTATAACTCTGCATATTATACCCATCCATAACCAACTTTAGCAAACTATAGCCACAACCACACCTGCACAAACCATAAGCATAACTAACATACTAACCACAGATCCAATTAACCATAATTAAAAGTCATGTGTTACTTGTCATACCCAGTAACCATAGCTAGTTAATAAGAATACATAGTAACCAAAACTAACTTAAAAGTCACAAAACAGTAGCTACAACTTATCAACTACAACTATTAAAGAACCTCTAAATCAGAAATTACAACTAGCTAATTGTGACAAATTGACAACCACAACTGTTTGGCACCATCAACCTAGTAACCATAACTAATTAGCAGTCAGAATCTTGTAACTATAACTTTTTATTAGCAACTAATAGTAAATATCACTAGTTAGTAGCTATAACCTGATAACTATAAACTATTTTTGACCCAGGAATCCCAATTAGTTAGTGAACACAAACTGGTTGACAGTCCACCATGGTAACCCAAGCTAATTAGTTACCACAAATTGGTAACTGTTACTGGTTATTAGACTAACTGATTAAATACAACTAGCTAATAACCACAAATAACTAACCATGACTAGTTAGTAGCTATATCATAATAACCACAGCTACTTGGTAACTGCTTAGTAACAAGGACTAGTTAGCTCCCATACATCTGCAACTGCAACCAGTTTGTAGTCATAACCAGCAGCCACAACTAGTTAGTAACTATAACTGATAATATTTATCCATAATCGATCATGATTATGGCTTAGTAACCATAATAGTTAGTAGCTTTAGCCAACTATATTTAACTATAACTAATGATAATTTGACTATAGCCATGAATATGTATAATTATTACTTTAACATATTTGCAGAAAAAAAACCCAACAATGATGCAGAAACTGCCACCAAAAGCTTTATGGATTTCCCTTTAGATATATTGCCGTTGGAATACAGGATTGTGGAAATGGGAGAAAGAAGAGAAAGTTGAGTGCTTTGAAAAGGCTGGAATGTCAATAATGTGCATAGGTCTTGCTCTGAGGTTTATGCTCTTTATGAAGGACTGCTAATCTGGAGGCTACTGCCTGGGTAAATCAAAAAGAGGTTAGTCAACTTTAAGTCTTTGATTAGTGCAGAGCATGGAATTTTAGCTAGTGGGGCTAGAGAATGGAGAGTAGTTGCTAGTTCCAAGAATATGGCCAGGTGAGAGGGCTCAGTACAAATACTGACTGGGTAAGTGTGTGAATGTAATAATTGTTAAGAAATGGGTTTGGGAAAGTAATAATATCTATTCAAAATCATTTCTCATTTCAGTAAGAAGGAAAAGGACATGTATATAATTAAAAATGTGCTATGCTAACCAGTTTGATGAAAATATTTCAGTTTGTATATGAAGCCAGCACATTGTACCCCTTGATTGCATTAATGTACACAGCTATGATTTAATAAAAAATAATATTAATATAAAATTCAGACAAATGTAACATTGAAAAAAACAGTGTTGTATATGTTAAAGTCAGGTCCTAAAATAAAATTTTCAAAAAGTTAAAAAAAATGTATTATTGGAAAAGGTGTTTTGGGTTTGGATTTTTCTTTTTCTTTTTTATGTAGCCAATAATGGGAAGAGAGAGTGGGCCTGGAGCAAAGGGATGATACCACATAAACTTTGCTTTACTCTGCATAGACCTGCTTCAGATTGCATTGTCTCTTCCCTTACCCTGGGGTAAGGACTGAAGAGTACATTAGTCACAACATTGTAAACATTGGGCCTCTGATTGGTTCAGAAAAGGCTCAAACCATTGCAGTCGTTTGGTAATAGATGAGGCATAGAGAGGATGAATGATGGCCAATAACAAAAGTGTTGCCTGGAGGACAGGAGCCATATTTAGAGGTGGGAATGGAGTACAGTGCTTGGTGATCATTTGCTTTCTTACTGTATGTTGCTAGAGATTGGGGTGGTGAGATAGGTTGACCAAAGCAAGATCCTCCTGAACCTGGGGAGTAGTTGCCTTGGAGCTATCACTACTTGCTTGTGTCATTCTTGAGAGGGCTCAAATCTGGTGGATGAAATATTATGCAGCCTTAAAAAATATGGAGACTTTACCTCTTTTATATTTACATGGATGGAGCTGGAACATATTCTTCTTTGCAAATTATCTCAAGAATTGAAGAAAAGGTATCCAAAGTACTCAGCTCTACTATGAAACCAATTTGTAAACGCCCACACTTCCATATGAATGCTATAACCCAACTACAGCCCAAGATGAAGGGGAAAGAGGAGGGGGGGAGGAGGGGTGGAGGGAGGGTAATTGGTGAGATCATACCTATGGTGCATTTTATAAGGGTACATGTCAAATCTACTAAGTGTAGAATATAAATGTCTTAACATAATAACTAAGAAAATGTGGTGAAGGGTATGTTAATCAGTTTCATAAAAGTATTCCAAATTGTATGTAAAAACAGCACATTGTACCCCATAATTGCATTAATGTACACAGCTATGATTTAATAAATAAAAAAAGAAGAATCAGACTTTTCAAAATCAGAAATTTCTTCTGCATACTTGGCAGCAGTGATTTATAATATGTGACTATAAAATGAGAACTTTGAATGATAGGTGGGAATTAAAATGCACACATATTCAACACAAAAGATCACTAAACTTCACCAAAAATGAAAATGATTGTTTCACATAGTTGAGAGCAAGCTTCAACTGGATGTGCATAAGGGATAGACAAACAATTGCCAGGGATCCTATAATCTGGGTTGAATGGTTGGATGGATGTCTATTTATATTCTTCTTATTCTGCAATAATATAACCCCTAGTGATAAAAAATAATAAAATAATAGATTTACTAAGGTAGTCATGTAACAATAACCAAATTGGGTTCATGTTTCTCCATCTCATATTACTTTCTCATTTATCTTGTTACTTAGTCCTTTAATAGCAGTGGTCACAGATCATTAGCGTCTACCTCCCAAAATCCAAAATACTATCACTCCTGACTTCTGGGACATATTTCCCTTGGGTTTGCACTTACCTTTCAGGTTTATCCTTATAATTCCCCCTTGCTGGATCCTCCTCATTTCCCTAAATTACGAACACTGACACATCTAGGACTTGATCCTTGGATGTCTTTTCCTTTCTTATCTATTCATAGCAATTCTTTTTTTTTTTTTGTAGAGACAGAGTCTAACTTTATTGCCCTCTATGGAGTGCTGTGTCATCACACAACTCACAACAACCTCAAACTCCTGGGCTTAGGCGATTTTCTTGCCTCAGCCTCCTGAGTGGTTGGGACTACAGACACTCAGCACAACGCCCGGCTATTTTTCTGTTTTTGCAGTTTGGCTGAGGCTGGGTTTGAACCCATCACCTTCGACATATGGGGCCAGCGCCTTACTCGATGAGCCACAGGTGCCACCCTCATAGCAATTCTTTGTTATCCCATCCAGGATCATGTCTCTATGTATCATCTATATTATGCTGACACCTGGATTTATATCCCTTGTTCATACTCCCATATTGAACCCCAAATTTATATTTCTAGCTATTTACTGAGCACTTCCAACTTGATGTCTATTGATATCTCAAAATCAAAACAAAGTCTTGATTTTCCCAGTTAAACCTGCTCCTTTATAGGGCTTTCCTATCTCAGAAAATTACATCATATCATTTTAATTGCTCTGTCTAAAAAAAAAACTTGGAGTGACTATTGCTTCTCTCTTTCTCTCACATTCCACATTCAATCCACTGGTAAATCCCATTTACTATAACTTTATAATGTATCTGTACATGCACTTACTGCTTTGACTCAAAAGAACTTATCATGAGACACCGAGCTCTACTTTCTTTGCCCCTTCTCTCTGTGACCTCATCTACTTACACTTTCCCATCTCATTCCGTTGACTTCTACTGTATTGATCTCTTTTTCTGTTATACACCATAGGTATGTTCTTGCCTCAAGGCCCTTCCCTTGTTAATATTTACTATTCTCTTATTCTGGAATGTTGTTCCTTTAGATATCAATGTTTTTCCTTTATTCACTTCCTTATATATTTACTAGAATGTCAGCGAGGCCTTCCCTGGGCACCTCATCTAAAATAGCAATTCCCACACCATCCCTCTCTTACCTGCTGTATTTTTCTTCGTAGACTTTTTTAGCATCATCTAAAATCTTCCATTTAACTTATATTGCCACTATGTGTCTCCTATACTAGCATGCACGTTCTAGGTCAGTTGGGTTTTTCTATTATTTAAACTATTTCAAAACAATGTAATTATTATGAGCACATAATAGTTGTATATATTTGTAGGTATACAATGTGAATTAATCAAGGTAAATGCAGTATCCATCACCTCAGGCATTTATCATTTCCTTGCATTAGGAACTTTCAAATTTCACATGTCTAATCATTTTAAAGTATACCCTAACTTATTGTAGATTATAGTAACTTTAGTTGATCTACACAATATTGTTCATCCTATCTAATTATCTAACTATAGTTTTGCACCCATTAACTATCCTCATTTTATCTCTCCTCTCCCCATTTCCTTTTCCAGTCTTTGCTAACCATTCTTATACTCTTGTCTCTGTAAGAGCAACTATTTTTAATATTCAGCTTCAACACGTGAGCTACGTATGAGACTATTCCAGGACATGTTAGATTTGTCTTTCTGTGCTTGCCTTATTTATAATGTTCTCTGGTTCAATGTTTCTTGTTGTGAATGGCAGAATTCTGATCCTTTTTGTGATTATATTCCATTGTGTATATATGTACCACAATTTACTCATTCACCCATTTATGGACACTTACGTTGATTGCAAATCATGGCTATTGTGAATAGTGCTGTAATTAACATGGGAATGAAGATATCTTTTCAATATACCAAATTCCCTTCTTTTGGATATGTACCTAGTAATGGGATTTCTGGATTGTATGATAGTTCTATTTTTAGTTTTTTGAGGAACCAAAGTGTTTGCAATGATTTATATTCCCACTAGCAGTGTACAAGTCTTCCCTTTTCTCCATAACTTTTCTAGCATTCATTACTATTTGTCTTTTTCATAAAAGCCCTTTAACGAGGGCAAGATGATACCACATTGTGGTTTTCATTTGCATTTCTCTTATGACTGATTATGTTGAGCATTTTTTCATATACCTGTTGGCCATTTACATAGCTTCTTTTGGGAAATGCCTATTCAGCTCCTTTGTGCACATTTTAAATTAGATTATTTGATTTTTTTTTCTTTTCTTTTTTTTTTATTGTTTGGGATCCATTGAGGGTACAAGAAACCATGTTACACTGGTTGCATTTGTTGGGAAAAGTCCCTCTTACAATCGTGTTTTGCCCCCAAAAGGTGTAGCATACACCAAGACCCCAAGACCCCACCCACCTCTCTTCTTCCCTCTCTCTGCTCTTCCTTTCCCCACCCCTCCTTCATTCTTCCTCTCTCTGCTCTCCTCTTCCTTCACCCCCACCGTGTCAATAATTGTCATTCATTGTCCTCATATCAAACTTGAGTACATGGGATTCATGCTTCTCCATTCTTGAGATGCTTTACTAAGAATAATATGTTCCACTTCCATCCAGGTTAATACCAAGGCTGTAAAGTCTCCATTTTTTTTAATGGCTGAATAGTATTCCATAGTGTACATATACCATAGCTTGTTAATCCATTCCTGGATTGGTGGGCATTTAGGTTGTTTCCACATTTTGGCCTTTTAAATGGCAATAAGACACATGGAAACAAAAGGTTTGTGGTCATTTTAGCCTAATCTATGCCCTCCATATCTTCTTTTATTGTCTCAAAAAGCCCTGGGTCTTCCAAGGGAGCTTCCCAGATCAAGGTGACTACAGACCCTGTCTCACTTACCACACCGTGAATCTGCAGAGGAAAGAAAATACAGAAAAGTTACGAAAAGCAAGAGAAGAGATGATTCTGCTTCTTGCTTGATATATGCCCCATCCATAGATTGTGGGTCCTTAATTCATTTTTGAACTTCTCCCCTTTGGGTGGAATGTGTGTGTGTGTGAGTTTACAAATTCACAAACATGGGGAAATCTTGAACTTTCCACAAAGTCCAAGGGTATCTCCTATCCTCTTTCTTTGCAGAGGATGAAGGCCCCTGTCGTGTTGACTCTTCCCATTTTTGGATAAACATTAAAAAACATCTGGTTAGGATGAGAGCAAGGGAGCATTCTTTTTTTTCCCCTCCAGTTTAGAGGCTACGTGTAGAGCTATTAACACCGTTAGTGTTAGACGGTCAGCTGTGGTTAAGAACATACCTTCTCTCTTCCTCTCCCCATCCACCAACAAGTTGTGACGGTTCCTCTAATAAAGTTCATCATATGTTAGCGATGTAGTTGGAGGTAATGACATGGTTATTCTTTTCCCCTGATCCCTGGCCTGTAACCTTTTCTTTTTTTTTTTTAATTTTTTTTTGTAGAGACAGAGTCTCACTTTATCGCCCTGGGTAGAGTGCTGTGGCATCACAGCTCACAGCAACCTCCAGCTCTTGGGCTTAAGCGATTCTCTTGCCTCAGCCTCCCGAGTAGCTGGGACTACAGGCGCCCGCCACAGCGCCTGGCTATTTTTTTGTTTTTGCAGTTCGGCCGAGGCCGGGGTTGAACCCACCACCTTTGGTATATGGGACCGGCGCCCTACTCGCTGAGCCACAGGAGCCGCCCAACTCAAAAACCTTTAAAAATTATTTGGTGGCAACACTTGGCCTAAGCAGATATAATGCTCTCAATCATCTTCATTTATTATACTTAATGGTTTTTTATTTATTGTACTTAACGAGACTATCATATTCTAAACTACCAAAATATTCAAGTGTTTGATGATAGAATGTTGCCCCAGATCCCACCGGGAATAGATTCGGACATGATGTATGTACAGGATTACCTGTGCTGCCTGAATTTGAATCCTAACATTACCATTTACTAACTGGATGACTCCAGGTGATCAAGGTTTCATAGAGAGGAGACAGTCCAGTGAAAAAGCTTGTCCCCATTTGATATAAACAGGCTATATTTAAAAAAATAAGCCACTCATACTTGCTTTTTCATGGCCAAAGAGTTATTGAAAGAATAGAATAAAATAATGAAAAATAGCAAAATTAGTATAGAATGTGTGCTGCATAAATGAAATTTTTCCTTATTAAAATTGCTAGTGAGGCTCAGCGCCTGTGGCTCAAGTGGCTAAGGTGCCAGCCACATACACCTGAGCTGGCAGGTTCGAATCCAGCCCGGGCCCACCAAACAACAATGACGGCTGCAACCAAAAAATGGCTGGGTGTTGTGGTGGGCGCCTGTAGTCCCAGCTACTTGGGAGGCAGAGGCAGGAGACTTGCTCGAGCCCAGGAATTGGAGGTTGCTGTGAGTTGTGATGCCACGGCATTCTAACCAGGGTGACAGCATGAGACTCTGTCTCAAAAAAAAAAAAAATAAAATAAAATTGATAGTGAAATAACTTGAGGCCATAAAGAAGTAATGAAGGTTTATTTAAGGAAAACATTTTATCATTTAACTATATTTTGTATCCATGGTGACAATCTTCAGGAGTAAGATAACCTACCCATCTAGAAAGATACAACTATGCACAGATCTGGTAGAAGATAATGGGAAGTAACCTAACGTATCTATTTGAATTTTCAACACAAAGAAATTATACAATACTTGCTAATATAACTGCAAAGAAAAACTCCTGGGAGACAGAGAAGAAAGAGAGAGAAAGATTGAGAAGATAATTATCTCAGTATTAACTTCCAGTCAACCAGGTAATGATGATCATGTTTTAAAATGATTACTTCTGGGCAGTACCTGTGGCTCAAGGAGTAGGGCCCCGGCCCCATATACCGAGGGTGGTAGGTTGAAGCCCGGCCCTGACCAAAATTGCAAAAAAAAAAAAATTAAATTAAATGATTACTTCTTTTTTGACTCTCTATTATTGAACCAGTTTACATTTACTGAATCAACTGGCTTCCCAATCAACCCACTTTCAAAAGTTTCTCTGATGGATAGACGTGCTATTTTGTTAACTAGTCAATATGGTGAAACTTTGTGGATCTGGTGAAATTCGACTGCTACTTAGACTCTCTTACACTGGGGATCAGTGCCTCTGACTGGTCCGTCAAGTCTGTGGGATGAGTTGTTCTATTTCTTCATTGCTTGGGGTTCTTACAAGCAGTGGGGGAAAATTCATTGCTGTTATAACCCTTTTGGCTTTCATTTGGAATAATTCTAGGTGATCTAATGTGCTCTTTTAAGAGCTAAAGAACATTTAAGCCATTGAAGCAGATTTTAGTTCTTACTAAAAATCTACTTGTTCAAAAGTGGCACAGGTTTGCCAATGTTAATATCTTTGCTATCATTCCAAGAGTAACTGAGGCTCATATTAAATTCTTATCACATATCATGTTTGCTTGCTAGAATATCATCTGCACAGCCAAAAGGGGGAAATACTAAGGTTCATTTTGTAACATAATGATTGCAGAAAGCCTTAGGTTACAGTTTTAAATGGAGTGCTTTGACACAGCACATTTCAATAGATCATTCAAATAGAATGCCATCTACAAAATCCCTTAGAGAATTATATTACAGTCTTTTGGGAAGGGGTAGAATTGAGGATACGTGGGGCTAGAAATCAGTGTAGCTAGCTATGAGATTTTTTTTCACAGATCTCATTTTATTCACTTGTTCTTGCTGTTTTTTGTTATTTATTTTATTCAACTTGCACAACAGCCCTTTGGATGGAAAAGGGAGTCATTGCTAATTCTAGTGATCAGAAGAAGAAACAGAGGCTAAGCAAATTTAAATATCTTTCCTCAAATGGTGCAGCATTTTAAAATGTTCATACTTTGTGTTAGAGGATTTATAATGATTGATTCCTTTTGTTTCTATGTTTCACTTATTTTATTTATCTCGATTTCTTCTAGTAGTTATTGAGATCACTGCATATACACACATATACATTTAACAGGATTGGATATTTTGTGCTTGAGTGCCTTAGCAGCTTTGCTACTGGGAGTAGGTGTTTTATCATTCTCCTTGGCATCCCACACATTAGTTCTTGAGAGTACCATGTTCATAACACTGTGTTGTGCAGAGTTCCTCAACCTTGGCCCTTGACATTTGGAGCCAAATAATTCTTGGTTGTAGTGGGGATGTTGACGTGTGTACTGTAAAATCTTTAACAAACATGCCTGGTCTCTACCAATGAGATGCAGTGGCAGCCACCCCCTACTGTGACAACCAAACATGTCTTAGGGAAGGTAAAATTGAGAACCATTGTTCTATGTCACTGATCTGAACTTGCTCTAAAAAGAACAAAATTACTGTCATACTGCCTGAGATTGTCATCTGCAAATCTATGATCTCTAGGTACTCTTCATTCTTGAACATTCTGACCCTAGTGAGAAAAACAAGGCTTCTCAAGATAGGATAGAGCACTGGTTACCTCTCCTCCAGGAAAATCATACATAAAAATGTAGTATGAGAAGTACAAGGAGAAACTATGTTGGTAACTCATGAAAATTTGATGGGATCATTTTACGTATCTGAGTTAATCAGATAAATCAGTTTTCTTCATTTTTTTTTTGGTTGTTGTTTAACAGTGTTTCCACATATGCAGCTCAAAAACATTCTGACTCAATAGATAATTTGGAAAGAGCTTGGTTATTAAGGCATTATCAGTTAGTATTTACTGCATAAGAGATCATCCCCAAACTCTGTGGCTTTAAATAACAACCATTTATTTAGCTCCTGATTCTATGGGTTGACAGTTTTGTCTGGGCTCATCTGAGAAGTTATGGTCTCAGCTAGTCTCATTTATGCCTTTGTGGTCAGTAGCCAGTAAGACCCCGGACTGGCTGGTCTAGGATGGCCTCAGCCTTGTCTCATCCCTACTCCAGTGGTCTTCCACACTACAGGAGTTTAGCTCAGGCTTATTCATTTAGTGTCAAGGCAGGAGAGAGAGAATATGAACTTCTTAAGGCCTCGACTTAAAACTGACACATCATCACTTCTAACATATTCTATTGGCAAAAGCAGATTCAAGAAGAGAGAAAAATGATAATGCCTCTTGATGGAGAGATTGCAGTGTCACATTGTGAAGGGTGTTGGTACAGAGAGGACTGAAGAAAAAGTTTTGTGATTTACTGCAGATACTTTATAATACAGATTTTCAAGGCCCTCTCCCTAATTAGTTGAGCATCATGGGAAATACATGGGCTAAACTCTGGGCATCTCCACTTGTTAATGGGACTTGGGCTCTATGTTTAACCTCTTTAAGTTCATTTAGACTTGTATTTAATGGAAATTATAATAGTTCTCTACTCATAGGGTGAAGATTCAAGAAGACAGGGTGTGAAATGCTTCACATGGCACTTGCCATATAAATATTAACCATTATTTGTAACTCAAAAACACAGACCAATACCTTCTAGATAATGCCCTAGACTAGAATTCTCTCTCCCCCTACCCCTTCCCTCTCCTTCTCTTTCTCCTTCTCCCTCTCTTTCTTCTTTGTAAAACAAAAGATTAAAAGAAATCACTTCTAAATTCTCTTGCTACTCTTACCCTCAGCCCCATTACCATTCTAGCTGATGGAGGCAGCTTGTCCAAGTTTCTTCATTACCTGTCAGAGGGTCTGTGAACCCAGTGGAGCTCTCCAGGGTGCTGGATTGCTAGTGCCTAATGCTTTACGATGGGCATCTTGGGGCCTGACGTAATGCCATGCCTTGTCCTGTGCTTTGTTACCTCTGTTTTGTTGTTGTTGTTGTTGTTGTTGCGGTTTTTGGCCAGGGCTGGGTTTGAACCCGCCACCTCTGACATATGGGGCCAGAGCCCTACTCCTTTGAGCCATAGGCGCCGCCCCCTCTGGTTTTTGATTACCAGCAGCTCTCTCCTTAGAAGAGTGCCGGAGTTGAAATGTCAAATGAGTACTAGACAGAAAGGCTTGCCTTCATTTTTCTCTAGTTTTCGCAAGTAGAATATTACTTTTAGGCATACATCCAGACTGCCAAAATTGTCTCCAGAGTACTCTATGCCCCCAAATACCAGGGTCTTCCAGAACATCTTATGGAGGTATTGAAGCTATCCTTGAATTTAAGGTCCATAATTAATTTGTATAGAACTGGAGCCTAAGGACTTCTTGACAAAATAAATTCAGAAAATATTCTGACTGAGTTTCTAAAGAGGATCAAGCTACCCAGAGAGCTGTAGCTTACTCCTGAAACCCAGCTGATCTCAAGGAAGTTTCAGTGTTGACCTAGGAGAAGCAAAAAAGCTTTGGACAATATTAACTACCAAATACGGTGAAGAGGCTGAATAGGAAAGATACTCACTGTGAATGCTCCTCCAAAGAATGTTCTCAAGTTTTCAATTTTCACAATTGCTTAATGATTTCATCCTTGTAGAAGTTTCTGAGGCCTTGTCTGCTTTTTTTTTTTTTTTGAGACAGAGTCTCACTATGTCTCCCTCGGTAGACTGCTGTGGCGTCACAGCTCACAGCAACCTCAAACTCTTGGGCTCAAGTGATTCTCTTGCCTCAGCCTCCCAAGTACCTGGGACTACAGGTGCCTGCCACAATGCCTGGCTATTTTTAGAGACGAGGTCTTGCTCTGGCTCAAGCTGGTCTCAAACCTGTGAGCTCAGGCAATCCACCAGCCTTGGCCTCCCAGAGTGCTAGGATTGCAGGCATGAGCCACTGCGCTTGGCCTTCTTTGTCTGCTTTTTAACATTGGGAATCACTGAGATTGAAAAGTAACATCTTGTGACATGATGGTATTATCCACACTCCAAGGCAATAGGGCCCCAATTCTTTCTGAATGAAATCAAAATTAATATTGAGACTTACCACATTCTGATTGCCCCCAGAGAAGATGCAATACTTCCCTGGAATTTATATCATTTCCTTCCTTCCTTCCTTCCTTCCTTCCTTCCTTCCTTCCTTCCTTCCTTCCTTCCTTCCTTCCTTCCTTTCTTTCTTTTTTTCCTTTCTTAGAGACAGAGTCTCACTTTGTCACCCTCGGTAGAGTGCCATGGCATCACAACTCACAGCAACCTCCAACTCCTGGGCTTGGGTGATTCTCTTGCCTCCTGAGTAGCTGGGACTATAGGCACCCGTCACAACGTCCGGCTTTTTTTTTTTTAATAATTTTATTGAATCATAATTATGTACATTGGTGCAATCACAGGGCATGATTCATATACATTCAGAAATATTTTGATCGTACTGTTACAGATATCCTTCATGGCATTTCCTTGATCACTATATAAA
>CAUYON010032483.1:0-16721 GCA_963573935.1 Arctocebus calabarensis
GCCTGTAGTCCCAGCTACTTGGGAGGCAGAGGCAGGAGACTCGCTTGAGCCCAGGAATTGGAGGTTGCTGTGCGCTGTGATGCCACAGCACTCTACCCAGGGTGACAGCTTGAGGCTCTGTCTCAAAAAAAAAAAAAAAAAAAAAAAAGACAATGCCCAGATCACCTACCCTGGTCAACCTGATGATCCACCATTTTGGCCAGTCCCTGGCTCTTCCAACCAAGGCAGTCCCAGGATCTTCTATCTGAACAAATCCTGGGTATTCCCCATCATAGCCAGTCTTGGGATCAAAGTTCTGTTCATTCAATCTTCATTTCCTGTTCTCCAATGCTTTTCTTATTCACACCATCTTCACTGAGTGTAATTGTACCCATCCTTCAGGACTTAACTCAAATTTCACCTTACTGAAGCCAACCCTGAAGTACATGCACTTCCCCTCATGTACACTCTCAGACGTGTGCATTGTACTCTCTGTCTCTGAAAGCTGGATTTAAATTCCATGTTCTCTTCTCTGAACTTTCACTTCCCTATCAATAGGGGTGGTCTTGTATAAATCATGCAAAAACACCTTGCACAGAAAAGACAATCAACAGAATGGGAGAAAATATGTGCAAATCATGTCTCTGATAAGGGACTTGTATCTAGAATATATAAAGAACTGTTATAAATCAACAATAAGAAAACAATCCTTTTTTTCTTTTTGCAGTTTTTGGCTGGGGCTGGGTTTGAACCCACCACCTCCAGTATATGGGGCCGGGGCCCTACTTCTTTGAGCCACAGGCACCATCCAAAAACAATCCTTTTTTTTTTTTTTTTTTTTAGAAAGAGCCTCAATCTGTCACCCGGGGTAGATTGCTGTGGCATCACAGCTCACAGCAACTTCCAACTCCTGGGCTCAAGCAAGTCTCCTGCCTCTGCCTCCCAAGTAGCTGGAACTACAGGCACCCGCCACAATGCCCGTCATTGTTGTTTGGTGGGCCTGGGCTGGATTCGAACCTGCCAGCTCAGGTGTACATGGCTGGCACCTTAGCCCGTTGAGCCACAGGTGCTGAGCCAACAATCCATTTTTTTTAAGGAGGCAAAGTATTGGAACAAACATTTCTCCAAAGAAGGTATGCAAACGGCCAATAAGCACATGAAAAGATGTTTAAAATATTTGCCATCAGGGAAATGCAAATTAATGAACTTTCATGCTACCCAGTGGTTCCCCTGTAACTTAAAGGGAAACTTTCACAATGTTGGGAGACTTTGATGTCCTGCAGATGAAGTAAGAAGATAACATCAAATTCCTTGCAGCAGGAACCCACTTAGATGCTACCAACCTTGACTTCCAAATGGAACAGTGAGGATGTTCTACAAAAGGAAAAGTGAGGACATCTACATCACAGATCTGAGGAGTAGCTAGAAGAAGCTTCTGCTTTTGTTGCCATTGAAAATCTGGCTAATGTCAGTGTTATATCCTCCAAGAATATTGGCCAGTGGGCTGTGCTGAGTTTCCTGCTTCCATTGGGGTCACTCTTATTTCTGGGAGCTTCATGACTGGAACTTTTACTAAACAGATCCAGGCAGCCTTCTAGAGGCATGTATGCTGGTGGCTACAGATCCCAGGGCTGACCAACAGCCTCTCACAGAGGTACCTTATGTTAACCTGCTGTATAACACAAATTCTGTGTGGACATTGCCTAACAATGCAACAAGGAAGTCTGATGTAGTAGATGCTGGCTTGGGACGTTCTGCACATGTGTAGCACCATTTCCTGTGAACTTAGGCAGAGATGCCTGATCCCCACTTAGGCAGAGATCCAGAAGGGACTGAAAAGGAAAAGCAGACTGCTACTAAAAAGGCTGTAACCAAAGAGGAACTTCAGGGTGAAAGGACTGCTCCAGATCCTGAGTTTACAAGCTGTTCAACACAAGGTCTAAAGGCATGCAAATGCTCCCTGTATCTATTCAATACTTCTCTACTAAAGTTTGGAGCTCTCTATTTACCTCTGAAGCCTACTCTGCAATTCCCACTGCTCAGGCCACTAAATGGGTGGGAATAATCAGTGAGTGGTCTTAAGCTGTTCTTCCACAGGCTTTTGAACACAATACAGAAATAAAGTTGATAGAACTTAAGCACCAGTTTCTTTCTTTTTTTTTTAATTTTCTTTTTCTTAGAGGCAGTCTCACTTTATTGCCCTCAGTAGAGTGTTGTGGCATCATAGCTCACAGCAACTTCCAACTCCTGGGCTTAGACGATTCTCTTGCCTCAGCCTCCCAAGTAGCTGGGACTACAGGCACCCACCACAACGCCTGGCTATTTTTTTGTTGCAGTTTGGCCAGGGCTGGGTTTGAACTTGCCACCCTTGGTATATGGGACCGGCACCCTACCCACTGAGCCGCAGGCACCGCTGAAACACCAGTTTCTTAAACACACATGCACACACACACAGACAGGAAATAAACACCAGTTTCTTAAACACACACACACACAGATAATATTTCATATTCACTATGGTAGCTAAAATCCAAAGGACAATGAGAAGTGTTAGTAAGCACGCAGAGAAATTGGAACCCTTATTGTGGGCAGGAATGTAAAATTGTGTATCCACTTTGGAAAACAAGGTGGCAGGTCCTCAAAATGTTAAACCTAGAGTTACCACATGACCCAGGAATTCTAGTCCTAGATATATATCCTAGAGAAATGAAAATATATGTCTCCATAAAAACTTGTATACTAGTCAGCTAGGGGCAGTGGCTCACACCTGTAATCCTAGCACTCTTGGGGCCAAGGCAGGAAGATCACCTGAGGTCAGAAGTTTAAGACCAGCCTGAGCAAGAGCTAGAGCCTGTCTCTACCAAAAATACGAAAATTAACCAGGTACGGTGGTGTGTGCCTGTAGTCCCAGCTACTCAGGAGGCTGAGGCAAGAGGATTTCTTGAGCCCAGGAATTGGACGTTGCTGTGAACAACAGAGCAAGACTCTGTCTCAAAAACAAACAAAACAAAAACCTTGTACACAAATGTTCATAGCAGCTTATTCACAATAGCCAAAAATAGGAAATAAGAAAATGCTCATCAATTGATGAACAGATACACAAAATGTGGTATGACCCACAATGTGATATTCAGCCATTAAAAATGAATGCACCAATACAAGGTAAAACATGGATGAACCTTGAAAACATTATGCTGATGAGAGAAGCCAGTCATAAAAGGCCACATATTATATTATTCCTTTTATATGAAATTTCAGAATTGGCAAATCTATAGAGACAGAAATTAGAGCCAGGGGTTGGTAGCATAGGTGAGCAAATAGGGAGAGACTGCTAATGAGTATTGGGATGTTTTGTAAGAGGATAAAAATATTCACAGTTGCACAACACTGTTAATATACTAGAAACCACTGAATTGCACCTTTTTAAAAAGCTTTTTTAAAAACCCTTTCTTTTGAAGATGGAGTCTTGTTCTATCACCCTGGCTAGAATGCAATGGTGTCATCATAACTCACTACAACCTCATACTCCTGGGCCCAAGCAATCCTCCTGCCTTAGCTATCTGAATAGCTGGAATTACAGGTACATGCCACCATGCTGGGCTAATTTTTTAATTTTTTAGGAGGTCTTGTTGTGTTGCTCAGGCTGGTCTCAAACTCCTGAGCTCAAGCAATCCTCCTCCCCTGGCCTCCCAAAGTGCTACAATTTTTAGGTATGAGCCACTGCACCTGACTGAATTGTACCTTTTCAAAGAGTAAATGAAGATACTTGGAAAGAGTGCAGGGAAAACACTTGAAGAAATTGGCCCAAGAGAATATTTTATGAGGAGGACCCCCCTCCCAATGGCAATTGAAGCAACATCAAAAATATATTATGGGATCTGATCAAGTGAGAAAGCTTCTACACAGCCAAGAACACAGTAAGTAAAGCAAGCAGATAGCCCTCAGAATGGGAGAAGATATTTGCAGGTTATATTTCTGACAAAGGTTTGATAACTAGAATCCACAGAGAGCTCAAACTTATTAATAAGAAAAGAATAAGTAATCCCATTTCATTGTGGGCAAGAGACTTGAACAGAAGCTTCTCTGAAGAAGACAAGAGTATGGCCTACAGACACATGAAAAAATGCTCATCATCTTTAATCATCAGAGAAATGCAAATCAAAACCACTTTGAGATATCATCTAACTCTAGTAGGAGTGGCCCACATAACAAAATCCCAAAACTATAGATGTTAGCGTGGGTATGAAGAGAAGGGGACACATCTGCACTGCTGGTGGGAATGCAAGCTAATACATTCCTTTTGGAAAGAAGTTTGGAGAATACTTAGGGAACTAAAAGTAGACCTGCTGTTCAATCCTGCAATTCCTCTACTAGGTATATATCTAGATGACCAAAAATCATTTTACAACAAAGATATTTGTACCAGAATGTTTATTGCAGCTCAGTTCATAATTGCCAAGTCATGGAAGCAGCTCAAGTGCCCATTGACCCATGAATAGATTAACTAATTGTAGTATATGTATGCCATGGAATACTATACAGCCATAAAAAGGATGGAGACTTTACCTCTTTTATGTTTACATGGATGGAGCTGGAACATATTCTTAGTAAAGTATCTCAAGAACGGGAAAAAAAAGGCTCGGCACCTGTGTCTCAACCGGCTAAGGTGCCAGCCATGTACACCTGAGCTGGCGGGTTCAAATCCACCCCTGCCTGCTAAACAACAATGACGGCTGCAACCAAAAAATGGCCAGGCATTGTGGCAGGCGCCTGTTGTCTCAGCTACTTGGGAGGCGGAGGCAGGAGACTCGCTTAAGCCCAGGAGTTGGAGGTTGCTGTGAGCTGTGATGCCATAGCACTTTATCCAGGGTGACAGCTTGAGGCTCTGTCTAAAAAAAAAAAAAAATGGAAAAAAAGTATCCAATGTACTTAGTACTATTATGAAACCAATATATAATCATCCACATTTTCATACAAATGATAAAACACAACTATAGCCCAGAATGAAGGAGAGAAGAGGAGGGTGAAGGGAGTGTGGGGAGAGAGGCCAGAAGGAGGGAGCGTAATCAATGGGACTTCACCTATGGTGTATATTGCAAGGGTACACGTCAAATCTATTAAGAGTAGAGTATAAATGTCTTAACACAACAATTAAGTAAGAGAAGTAAAAGCTATGTTAACCAGTTTGATGTAAGCATCCCAAATTGTATATAAAATCAGGACATTGTACCCCATAAATGCATTAATGTACACAGTTATGATTTAATAAGAAAGTCATATAAAAGAGTAAATGGTATGTAAATTATATCTCAATAAAACTTTAAAAACCCACCTTGCACAGGGTTGACACATAACAACAACTACAACAATTATAACATGTCTGTGGTGTACTATACACTCCTCATATATGGACTCACTTATGCTTATGAAAATCCTATGAGGTAGGTACTGTCATTACCTCCATCTTACAGATGAGAAAAGTGAAATAGAGAGGTTGAGTGACTTGCCCAGAGGTGATACAGAGGCATAGGCAAGCTACTCAGATGTCTCCTCCTCACTTCTTTGTATCTTCCCTCAATACCTTGTACAAAGTGCTTCATAATGTTAAAGTAATACAGCATATCCATTGAATATTTTTATTCATCCATCAAATATTTGCATAACATTACTTATGTTCTAGGCAACACCTGCATTCCAGTCCTTATCCTTGCTTGTGTCATTAAGATTCCCTCTAGGGGCTCTGCGCCTGTGGCTGAACGGGCTAAGGCGCCAACCATGTACACCTGAGCTGGCGGGTTCGAATCCAGCCCGGGCCTGCCAAACAATGACAGCTGCAACCAAAAAATGGCCAGGCGTTGTGGCGGGTGCCTGTAGTCCCTGCTACTTGTGAGGCAGAGGCAAGAGACTCGCTTGAGCCCAGGAATTGGAGGTTGCTATGAGCTGTGATGCCATGGCACTCTACCCAGGGTGACAGCTTGAGACTCTGTCTCAAAAAAAAAAAATTCCCTCTGGGGTTGGGTACTAGGATTCACTCACAAAATATTTACTGAATATCTAACATGGGTCGAGCACTACTCTATATACTGAGGATAGAGCAATGAATAAAATAAACAATAATCCCTAACCTCATAGAACTGACATTCTAGTGAAGTCAATGAACAAATAGAATATGTAGAGCAAGTTGGAAGGTGAACTGTGTTGAATAGTAAGTACCCCCAAATTCACATCCATGCAGAAACTATGATTGTGACCTTCTTTGGAAATAATAGTCTTGGCAGATGTAATAAAGTTAAGATGAGATCATATTGAATTAGTGTGGGTCCTAATATAATGACTGGTGTCCTTATATGACAAGAGAAGATTGGACACAGAAACACACATACACGAGGAGAATACCACATAAGTACAGATGCAGAGATTGGAGTGATGAGTCTACAAACTAAGGAAGGCCAGGATGCCACAACCACCAGAAACTGGAAGAGGCAAGGAAGGATTCTTTCCTAGATCCTTCAGAGAGGAAGCACAACCCTGCTGTCACCTTAGTTCTTGACTTCTAGCCCCTAGAACTATGAATTAATTTCTGTTCTTTTAAGCCACTGAGTTTGTGGTACTTTATTACGGGATCCTTAGGATACTAATATAGATAAGTGATAGGTGCTCTGGGGAAAGACAAGGCAGTGAAGGATGATGGAAAGCTTTGAGTGAGGGAGATATAGTGTCTTCCATCAGGGAGCTCTCAGTCTTGTCAGAGAGCCACAACCTTAAGTCACAAACATGACTAACAGGACAGGATGTGCTGGGGTTGCGGTGCTGGTCTTTATGGATGTGGAGGTATTTAAACTAAGCTTAGGATTTTAACAAGGGGGGTTTAGTATCGATTCACTATTATTCAGCAGCAACTGTGGCACTACCTTCTTTTCCTGCCTTCTGCCTCCCAGAGTCATCTCCCAGAAGCCTCGATCTCTGGTGTAACTGCTTCAATTCCCCTTATCGTAAGGCCAGCTTTGTCAAGGACTGGCAGCTATAGCAGAAAAGAGCCCTGCAGGCCACATCTCACCACTGCCAGGATCCAGTCAACAAGAACTTGTCAGAATACTGAAAACCATGAAACATTTTCCCTCAGATATAAATGTGGCATCTGTTCAAATTGTTTTTTTCTACTGGATTCTCACAGCTCTATCTATAAGCAGATCTTATCCTATATCTGTTAGCTGCCAGGCATGAGACGGGAAAATCAAACATTCTAAAAAGACATTGGTCTTTCCCTCAAAGACTAGGCAGTCCAAAATGTCAGAGCTGAAGGGAACTTAAAGGTTAAGTCATTTTCTAGATGAGGATACTGAAAACAACAGAGAAGGGATGTGCACACAATTGCTGTCTCAGTGACCAGTAGGCTACGATTCTTTTCTTGGGTTATTCCCTGAGGTCTAGTGGTCCAAAAAGTCTTGAGTTTACAGACTGTAGAGGGCAGAAAGTAGGAAAGTGACCATCTGTGAGTAACACAAAAGAAAAAGGGAAGGGAAAAGAAAGACTCTTCTTTGTAGGGATCCCTAAAGAGATATTGGAGCTTAAAACTGAAACATTATTTGGCTAATTAATTAGTTATCCTTCCAGTCCCCTTTCCCCTAGTGGTAGAAGGAGTGAGATGTAACCAAAGTACCTGCAAGTCTTGAGCAGCTGCATAGAGAAAACAATTCTAATAGTCTAGTCTGGAGTTTCATTTTAGGAAAAATTTTCTCTCTGAAGATGATTTGTTAGCTTGATCCTGTCAGAACATAAAACCACATAACCCAATGTGTTTCCAATTTTGTCCTAGCTGCCATAAAACTTTGAGCCAAATTCAGAGTCCAATTATAATCCAGTTCATTTTAGGTACCTGGCAACATCTATTTGTGCTTCCTTTACATAGTCTCTGGTCTGTTTTCTTACACATTTTTATCCCTAATTGTTTTTCTTTTATATTATAAACTGATGAGTCGCCTAATATCCTCTGCAGGACGTAAATCTTACATAAACTAAACTATATTTACAGATGCTAAGGGGATTTAAAACAATGAAGAACATTTGAAGGAACAGATGATATTTGGCCTAGAGGAGAACAGGCTGATGAGGACATGATTACTGTCTTCAAAGAGCCAATAGGCTGGTAGGGGGGGAAATGTAGTAGAATTATTATGCTTAGCTCCAAAAGGCACAGCCAAAAGACATGGGTGAAAATTACTGATCCCAGAGGGAAGAAACCTCTTACAGGCAACACTCAGCGAAAATGGCAAGTTCACCATCACTGGAAGTCTTCAAATAGTGACTAGATGGCCTTGTCTAGAGGGTCTTTTGCCTAAGGAATATAAATGCTGTGTAGAGGGATTGTATAAGATTATTTTAAAGACCCTTTCCATCCTTTACATATGCACAACACAGACCTAAATGTAGAAAGGAAATCTGGAGGTGGAAGGGAACATGGGGAGGGGGGCAAGAAAGAAAAAAAAACTAAGGTTCATCCAATGCTGGAAGATTCTAGCCAAAAGTAGTGAACACTGATCACTCCTGAAACACTCATAAGAGGAAGAATAATCCCTAAAAACAACCAAAGCCTGCATTTCTCCAGTCCTATTTCATGTGATTCCTCTAAGGTAGGAAAAATTGAAAAAATCCAATCCATTTCTTCCTACTACCTGTTAACTGGTTGTTGTTCAAGAAGGAGCAGGTTAAGCTCCTTAGAGCTGGAAAGGACATTAGATATCATGTAATCCAAACCTCTCATTTTATAACCAGATAAAAAGAGGCTCAGAGAATGGAAGGGACTGTCTCCATGTTAGCTACTCCATCTGACTGTGTGCCTCTTAAGGGCAAAGACAATTTCGTTGACTTTCAATTCCCCAACCTAGCTTGGCCCTAGGTGCTTACAAATGGTGGTGCATGGTAAGCAGATGAAAAATGGAACTGAATTGAATTGTCAGGAAGGACAGCAATTAGGCCTTTTAACCTCCAACTTTTCATGACAAAATCTTATTCAATTCAACATTTAGTGGCTTCGGTATTTGCCACGCCTGGAGATATAACAAGAAATGAACCAGAGGTAGGCTGTGCCCTCAGGGAGCTAACAGTTCCTCTGGGGAGCTAGGTTCTTTCCTTCTTGGGCACTTCACACCTGCACACACTGTTCTTTTGGCATGGAAAGATCTCTTGGATGCCTTTGCCCACTTACTACCCACTTATCCTTCAGATCTCAGATCAAATGTCAGCTTATCAGCAGCAGTTTCTCTCATTCCCAGACTAGACAGATCCCTCTGATATATGCTTTCAACGAGTCCTTTTCCTTCCTCAAACTTACCAAGTTTGTAATTACATATTGATTTATGCAATTCTTTGTTTGCTTACCTCCTGCCTTCTTTAGAGTGTTAGCTGTACAAGGGCAGATACTGTCTGTTTTGCTCCCCCCTGTATGCCACAAGTCTGGCAAAAAGCCTGGTACATGGTAGGTAAGTGATGAGCAATCTATGTTTGTTGAATGCATGAATCAACAACTTAGCGGGGTATGTGGATAGATAAATCATAGCTACAATCCACTGCTATAAGAGGTATAAGATAATACAGAAATCAGTTCTTTAGGAAGGAGAAAGCCAACTCCTCTATCAATGAAGCTGGCCTTGACTTGCCTTGTAGAACATGTAATACTGCCAGAAATCAAAGCTAGAGGTGAACAGCATAACCCTATGAAAGTGCCCATTGTGTTCAGACAAACCAAAGCTACTTAGCATCTATTTCCCCAGTCCCATAAGAAACAGGCAGTTCTACCACAGTGGGACAGACTGGACACCTGAGTGCTGGGTGGGCACAATTGGCAATCAGACCACAGGGGGCAGGCAGAGCTGAAAGGAAGTTCCTTGGATTTCTCTGTTCTTCAGTATTCTTCTCTCCAGGAGAATAAGCAAGAGAATTGATTGGTCCTGGAATCAATTCCTCCTGAAATCATGGGTAAGACCTACTTCCAGGCATAAGAGAGTACTGCCCTCTAGTGGTAATAATAATGGTAATGATAATAACAACTAGTGGACATAGTCCTTGCTAAGGTGAGCAACCATCCTGCTTTGCCTGAGATTGTTTTAGCACTGAAAGTCCCACAACACAGAAAGTCCGAATCCCAGGCAAACAGGGACAGTTTTTCATTCTATCCTTTGATGGTGTTTGATACTGTCTCTACACAAATGATATCATTAGATGGCACCTAACCCCCAAGGCCAGGAATCAGGATTCAGGCTATACAGATCTGCAAGGCTTTAGAGATCCAGCCCATTTTTCAGACGGTGAAACAAAGCTAGAAAGGAAAGATGGAACTTTCTTGTTCAGTATCACATTACAAATTAATGGCAGAACCAGGATCAGCATCTAGGTGTCCAGATCCACATCCCTGTGTTCTTTACCCCTCTCTGGCATGCCTTCAGCTACTTTGTCAGTTTGTCTAGGTCTCAAGATATCTAGGAAGACCTCCCTAAACTACTTACCCCTTAATCCTTTAATAAAGGTTCCCCCTCTGTAAGCTTGAAACACTCATACAGCACTTAGCGTGTGCTGCAGGTACTATTTTTTATCCTTCAAATGTATGGCAAAAAAAAAAAAAAAGAAGAAGAAAAAGAAGAAGAAGAAGAAGTCTCCTCAGTCCCCCAACCCTGAACCCCAGAGATACCAGGGAGGAGAGCAGCCTCTGGCTAGAGGAATCTTGAGGGTGCCCCTAGTTGGTTCAGAGCCCTGAAGAAAGGCCATTTGGTACTGCAGAGCAAGAAGAGAAGCAAAGGGAGGTTTTTGCAAGCACCCGGTGTGATGGATTTGAGAGTCAAGCACTGAGGAGAGGTGAAAAGGCCTCAAGAGGGAAGGAGAGAATGAGAGCCTTTGTCACTCTAGGGATCCTGTCAGGGGAGGGGTCCTAGTTTTCTTGCTGCCAAAATTTTAGTGTCCTTCTCTGCTCCCCTAGTCCCTGACAAGGACCCCCAAATCAGCTCTTTCCTCTCCCTTCTATTGAGACAAATTTGCAAACTCCCACATCTCTGTGGAAACGGCAGAGAGCAGGAGAGAAGAAAAAAGGAGAAAAATCCACCCACATGCCAACAAACTAGAAAAAATATAACCCAGGCCTTGTCTCACTCAGCTGTTGACTTGCTGCTCCCTCCCACTGGGGCGGCTGCTCCTGCCTCCTGGACAGAGAGACCTGGCTCTGTTCAGTTTCCCCTTCCTATCCTCAGAGGTGGCTTTTATTAATATCGCTTTCCCCAACCCCCACAGGAAATCTGGAAGGAAGGACTGGACAGCCACCAAAGAACCACAGAATCTGTGCATATCACTGTCTCCCAAACCATGTAGGGGATCCTTTTCCCATCCCAGAAAAATAAGTCAAAGAGATGGAGAACAGTCCACAAGCTGGCCCTGGCAGGCCAATTCTGCCTCCGAAGATATTCCCTGCCTCTTTTCTATTTCCTACTCCCAATTCTTAACATTTGCTGCCTCTTTCTACTATTTTCAAGTTTTGTTTTTCTGCTTATCTCTCTTTATTTCCATCTTTTTGTGCCCTTACCTTTCTTTACCTTCTACTCCAGTTCTGGGCACCATGTTAAAAAACAAACAAACAAACAAAATGGATTGTTTTGCTAGGAAAAGAGGGATCTGGAAATCATCACTAGTAGGAACCATTGAGGAAAATGGAGATGTTTTGCCTGTAGGAAAAGAGGATGTGGACTCAGTGCAGCATGCGAGGATATAACCACAAGGAGCTTTTCGGATAACCTCATTTTGCAGTTGCAGTGACAGGCCCAGAGAGGGAAGAAGACCTGGGGCTCTGATGCAGAAGAGGGGACAGCTTTGTTTTGTGGGCCTCCAGTAAACAGAAGGAGGACCAGTGAGTGCAAGACACAAAAGAGCAGATTTATATGATAGTTTAGTTTCTTCCTTTTAAATCCTTATTTATGCTAATTTATTTCTTTGTCTTACTGCACAGGATATTTAGTTCAATGCCAAACAAAGGGATGATAATAAGCATCCTTGTCTTGTTACTTTAAAGGGAAGGGTGTCACTGTTTCACCTTTATGTATGGTGTTCACTGTAGGGTTTTTTTGTTTGTTTGTTTTGAGACAGAGTCTCACTATGTCACCCTCAGTAGAGTACTGTGGCATCACAGCTCACAGCCACCTCAAATTCTTGGGCTTAAGTGATTCTCTTGCCTCAGCCTCCCAAGTAGCTGGGACTACAAATGCCTGTGACAACACCAGGCTATTTTTTTTGTTGCATTTGTTATTGTTGTTTAGCTGGCCAAGGCTGGGCTCGAATCCGCCAGCCTCGGTGTATGTGGCCGGTGCCCTACTCACTGAGCTATGGGCGCCAAGCCAGGTAAGGTGAATTTAAACGATGAGAAGAAACCAGTCATTTCTTGAGGATCTAGAGCAGCAGTTTTCAATCTGTGAGTTGAAACCCACAGGAAGTGTATTAAAGGCCTGTGGCATTAGGAAGGTTGAGAACCACTGATCTAGAGGCATGGCATCCCAGGCAGAGTGAAACAGAAGGACAAAACCCTAGGGTGAGAATAAGCTTGGTATATTCAAAGGACTTCAGAAAGAAGTTCAACTGGAGAGAAAGAGACGAAAGAAGACAGGCACTAGAAGAGGTAAGAAAGAAGTTAGGGAGCAAGACTGTGTAGGGCTATGTTGGTCTTGTAAGACATCTAGATTTTATTTCAGGTACTATGAAAAACCACTGGAGGGTTTTGAGTTGGGAGTGACATGATCTGAATTTTATATTTATAGCTTACTTTGTCTGATGTGTGAAGAATGGATTATAGTGGGGGCAAAATCAGGAATAGGAAGGCCAACTAAGAGGCAAGTTATGAGACTAAACAGTCCAGACAAGGTACCATGATAGCTTGGGCTAGGATAGTGATGGTGGAGAAAGACATGTGAACAAATTTGGAATATGTCTTTATTCGAACAGTGCTGTCACTCAACTTAATCTAATTAACACTTAGAGATACTCCATCCAGCAACAGCAGAATACACATTCTTCTACAGCTTGCACAAAATGCTCACCAAGATAAACTGTACTCTGGGCTATAAAACACACCTTAACAAATTTAAAAGAATAGAAATCATACATGCTTTTAGACCAGAATAGAATTACAGTAGAAATCAGTAACAGATGCCGGACATGGTAGCTCATGCATATAATCCTAGTACTTTGGGAAGCTTAGGCAGGAGGATTGACTGAGGTCAGAAGTTCAAGACCAGCCTGAGAGAGAAGGAGAATTTGTCTCTACAAAAAAAATAGAAAAATTAGTTGAGCATGGTGGCACATATCTGTAGACTCAGCTACTTAGGAGGCTGAGGCAGGAGGATTACTGAGCCCAGAAGTTGGATCACATCACTGCACTCTAGCCTGGGTGACAGAGTAAGATCTTATCTCAAAAACAAAACAAAACAAAATAAATAAGTAAATAAAAAATAAAAGAAATTAGTAATGGAAAGACGGTTGGGAAATTTCCAAATATTTGTATATTAAGTAACACATTTCTTTCTTTCTTTTTTTTTTTTTTGAGACAGAGCCTCAAGCTGTCACTCTGGGTAGAGTGTCGTGGCATTACAGCTCACAGCAACCTCCAATTCCTGGGCTCAAGCAAGTCTCCTGCCTCTGCCTCCCAAGTAGCTGGGACTACAGGCCCCCGCCACAACGCCTGGCTATTTTTGTTTGGGTTACTGCCGTCATTGTTGGTTGGTGGGCTCAGGCTGGATTCAAACCCGCCAGCTCAGGTTTACATGGCTGGCGCCTTAGCCCGCTGAGCCACAAGCGCTGAGCCAAGGGGGGCCGTGTTTAGAGTTGTTTATAGGAATATCTGCTTGAATATAATGTGATAAGTTTTTATTCTTTGAGTTAGGTTAGTAAATTTTGATTTGTATCTTTCAAGGGAAAAAGGAATGGGACTTATAATATGGCATTAATGAATGCCCAACATGATAGTTTTATGCGCTGTACCTGCCTAAGCTATGTTTTTATATAGAAATAAAGCCTACTAGAAATAAATGCAGAAATAAAATATTAATGACTTTTTTTTTCTTTGAGACAGAGTCTCACTTTGTTGCCCTCGGTAGAGTGTTATGCTGTCACAGTTCACAGCAACCTCAAACTCTGGGGCTTAAGCAATTCTCTTGCCTTAGCCTCCCAAGTAGCGGGGACTGTAGGCGCCCACCACATTGCCCGGCTATTTTTTGTTACAGTTGTCATTGTTAGTTAGCTGGCTCGGGCAGGTTTGAATCCAGCCAACTTATGTGGCTGGTGCTGTAACCACTGTGCTACGGGTGCCAAGCCTGAATGACTAATTTTATTAGTGGATTTATGACTTCTAAGTTAGAGACTTTCTATGTGTGAGGAATGTGTATGTATGTGTATATACAACTTATAGATTCTTTTTGTTTTGTTTTAATTTTTAGCCTTTTTTTTGTTTCTTTTGAGACAGAGCCTCAAGCTGTCACCTTGGATAGAGTGCTGTGGCATCACAGCTCTCAGCAAACTCCAATTCCTGGGCTAAAGCGAGTCTCCTGCCTCCGTCTCCCAAGTAGCTGGGACTACAGGAGCCCGCCACAATGCCCAGCCATCTTTAGGTTGCAGTCGTTATTGTTGTTTGGTGGGCCCGGGCTGGATTCGAGTCTGCCAGCTCAGGTGTATGTGGCTGGCGCCTTAGCCACTTGAGCCACAGGCACTGAACCTAATTTTTAGCCTTTTTTAAGAGATGAGGTCTCATTATGTTGCCCAGACTGGTCATGAATTCCTGGGCTCCTCCCATTTTAGGTCCCTGAGTAGCTGGGATGATAGGCATAAGCCACCATATTATTATTATTATTATTTTTGTAAAGAGTCTCACTTTATCGTCCTTGGTAGAGTGCTATGGCGTCACACAGCTCACGGTAACCTCCAACTCCTGGACTTAGGTGATTCTCTTGCCTCAGCCTCCCGAGTAACTTGGACCACAGGCGCCTGCCACAACGTCCAGCTATTTTTCTGTTTTGCAGTTTGGCTGAGGCTAGGTTTGAACTTGCCACTTCAATATATGGGGCCGGCACCCTACTCGGTGAACCACAGGCGCCGCTCCATCCAGCATATTCTTCTTAGATAACTGTTTTATTTTCTTGATGTCCACTTAAATATTTTGTGTTTAATTTTTAAAGTTAGTTCAGTTATAGCCAACCAAATTTTGTATTAAAAAGTTACCAGGTAGTTCTCAATTTTACAAAAATTTAATGGTAGTAACATTCTGTGTGGCCTATGACTGGGGAAATAACTCTCAATATGATTCTGGTGGAATTATACATTCTTCAGAAGTCAGTTTGATAGATCTATCAAACTAAAAATGTATTACACAGAAACATTTCTGAGAATCCTTCCTTCATAAATACTGCTACAGATGAGCAAAGATATACTTAAGATTGTTCACTGCAGCCCAGTTTTAAATAGTAAAAAACTGAAAATCACCTAAATTGTTAATAATGTATGGGATCCAGGCATGGTAGCTAATGCTTGTAATCCCAGCTACTAAGAAGGCTAAAGTAGGAGAATGGCTTTAGCACAGGAGTTAGAGGTTACAGGTTAGTTATGATTGCACCACTGCACTCCAGCCTGGGTCACAGAGTAAAAAGACTCTGTCTCAAAAAATAAATAAATAAATGTATTGGTATTTATTAATTATTATTATTATTTCTTATATGAGACAGAGTCTTACTATGTGGCCCTAGATAGGGTACAATGGCGTCACAACTCTCAGCAACCTTGAACTTTTGGGCTTAAGCGATTCTCTTCCCTCAGACTCCCAAGTAGCTGGGACTCAGGTGTGCACCACAACACTGGGCTATTTTTCTTTTTCTTTCTTTTTTTTTTTTTTTTCGCAGTTTTGGGCTGGGGCACGGTTTGAGTCTACCACCTCCGGTATATGGGGCCAGCGCCCTACTGCTTTGAGGCACCTCCCAACCCAGCTATTTTTCTGTTGTAGTTGTCATTGTTGCTTAGCTAGTTGGGGCTGGGTTTGAACCTGCCAGCCTTGTATTTGTCTGGTGCTATAACCACTGTGCATGGGCGCCAAGCCAATGTATTGGTAGTTAATATATTGGATGTTAGGTAGACCTTAGAAGGATTGAGCTAGATCTGTATATATTACTGTTGAAAGATAGTTACAATATATCAGTTATGAAAATAAGCAAATTATGGGATAGTATTTATAGTGTGATTCTGTTTGAATATCAAAAATGAAATGTTTATACATATAGAAAAACGGGAATAATACTAATTTTTAAATATATTTTCTCTTTTGTTTGAATTGCCAGAGCTTTTTACTTTGTACATTATGTATTCTATAGTTTTTTTTTATTTTTTGGTAGAGACAGAGTCTCACTTTATTGCCCTCGGTAGAGTGTCGTGGCGTCACAGCTCACAGCAACCTCCAACTCCTGGGCTTAGGCGATTCTCTTGCCTCAGCCTCCCGAGTAGCTGGGACTACAGGCCCCTGCGACAATGCCTGGCTATTTTTCTGTTTGCAGTTCGGCTGAGGGCTGGGTTTGAACCTGCCACCTTTGGTATATGGGGCTGGCACCCTACTTGATGAGCCACAGGCGCTGCCCCTATAGTTTTTATTTTATTGTTTTATATTCAGAAGAAAGCTAAGACAAGAGTCCAGACTCATTATATAGCCGTCTTCCTACGCCCCCCTCCCCCCCAGCTAC